>CAUYPK010051680.1:0-12343 GCA_963574355.1 Loris lydekkerianus | reverse complement strand
CTAAAAATAGACCTGCCATTCAATCCTATAATTCCTTTACTAGGTTTATACCCAGAAGAACAAAAATCACAATATAACAAAGACATCTGTACCAGAATGTTTATTACAGCCCAATTCATAATTGCTAAGTCATAGAAGCCCAAGTGCTCATCAACCCATGAGTGGACTAGCAAATTGTGGTACATGTATACCATAAAATATTATGCAGCCTTAGAGAAATATGGGTACTTTACATCTTTCATGCTTAAATGGATGGAGCTGGAACATATTCTCCTTAGCAAAGTATCTCAGGAATGGAAGAAAACGTATCCAATGTACTCAGCCCTAGTATGAAGCTAAATTATAGCTTTCATATGAAGGCTATAACCCAACTCTAGCACAAGAATATGGGGAAAGGGCCAAGAGAGTGGAAGGGAGGGGGGAAGTCAGGGTGGAGGGAGGGTAATGGGTGGGGCCACACCTATGGTGCATCTTAGAATGGGTACAGGTGAAACCTACTAAATGCAGAATACAAATGTCTACATGCAGTAACTAAGAAAATGCCATGAAGGCTACGTTGAACAGTTTGATGAGAATATTTCAGATTACATATGAAACCAGCACATTGTACTTCTTGGTTGCATAAATGTACACAGCTATGATTTAACAATAAAAAAAATAAATAAATAAAAACTCTAGTTCCAAGGTGACCTCTAAAAAAAGTCATTAACATTAATGTGATTGGAAGAAAGATATTCAGGAGAGTCATTGATAATCTGACTTGTAAAGCATAGAAATGGAAGGAATGTATGTAGTGGAATGTTATTACATTAAGTGTGTTCCCAGGAGCTCAATCAGAGACATCTTGTGATATATTCATGCCTTAAGCTATGTGGGCTACTCGAGTAAATTTTTTGTATTTCAGAATTTTCAGGAGAGTCAGAGTTATAATTCCTTAGAGACTGAGTTTCTTCTTGATTGTTCTTTTCCAAGTTAACTACAGTGTAACGTCCATTGCTGAATGGCTCTCTACATTTTTCACCTTCTTATTTTGACCTAGTTGTCATAGACCAGACACCCACCACATGTATATATCAGTACAGTAGGCCTGGTTCATCTGGTGACCACCTCCATATGTTGGCCAGGTTGTTGTAGTCCCTTAGTGGGTCAACTTACACAAATTCTAGTATAAAAATAAATGGGGAATTTGTGTGTGTGTGTGAAACAGAAATTTTTTGCTACATTCTCTTTTTTGTTGTTGTTGTTTTTTTACTTTTTCTATTAATCTTCCTCTAAACCAGAAGAATATAACTAAAGAAAAATGATGGCCCCATTTAAATAAAGAATGCCCTACATCATGTTAGAACTTAGAAAAACCGTAACAACCTGTGTGATTTTATCCCAATGAAAGCCAGCAGTGGGGGTCATAGAACAAAATCTGATTCATACACCTCCACGAATGCTGAATCTATGATGCCTCGCCATACATGTTTCACTGGTGGTTTCTGCAACGGCACCAAGGGATATTCTTCAGGGTGAAATTTTCCCATAAAAGAGTCATGCAAATCTGTTTCCCATGTTTCATAGCCATCTTTGTCGGCTTTGAAAATACACACACACACACACACACACACACATACACAAAAGTATCAGTGGTTTCTAGAAGTAAGATGCTTTGAACATTCCTGCACTGTCCCTGCCCTGCTCAGTTGTAAACTGATATCGGGAGATGACATTTATGCCTCCTGCATTGTCCTATTCCACCGTGTCTGGTTTTTAGCTTCCAAAGCTCTGAGCAGCAGAGAAGCTCCTGTGCTCTGCAGCTGGCCTCAAAAAGGGATTAAGTATTAGAGCCCATCTCATTCTTTGCATTCCCCCAGCAGGAATTCAGACACTGTCAATGACTTTTACAAAATCCTTTCCAGGGAAACTATTATTAATACCCTGCTTCCCCGAAAATAAGACATCCTCTGAAAATAAGACCTACTTACAGATAAGATGGCCCCCGAAAATAAGACCTAGCGCATCTTTGGGAGCAAAACTTAATATAAGACACTGTCTTATTTTTGGGGAAACAGGGTAATAAACATTTACCACTCATAGTGTCTATGAGATGAAGTTGAGTGGGAAGATTAAGAAATACCAATGAGTGTGAGAAACATTGGGAGGTGTAGATTCTGTGAAGAGCCAAGGGCATCTGTTTTTGTAGGCTGATTCTTCACCAAATATTTGTGGGTAGAAACATTGTGCAAGGGGACATTGCAGAGGGCTCACCTGGGAATGGCCCTGCACCTACGGTGGTGACGGGGGCTAGAATATTCACCTGCATAAACAGAAAATGAGTTTGGGGACATCTGAGTAAAATTCAACAGTTTAGTAGAGACAAGATATCAGTAGAGTTAGAAAGGGATTTAAAAAATTAACCTTGAGACTAGATAATCTAGCCTGAAGGCTGTAACTCTAAGTTCTTCTGCCATCCTCTGATGCAACTTTGTCACCTACTTGGATCTGCCCTTTAAAATGTTCTAGAATTTAATACCTCCACCCTGATGACCTTTTTCATAATCAAAACCCACTCGGACAAATTGTAGGAGTGTACGTCCCACTTTTTGGGTACAGGGCATAACTACAAGATGAACTCTACTGAACAAATACAAATATTGTGATTTGTGCGTTTATGCCCTCACATTAACCTGAAATTTTAAAAAACATTCTCTAAATTAAAAAAAAAAAAAAAGATTTCTAAAAACATTAAAAAGAAAAGACCACTTGAATGATGGAGTCACGAGACTATTAACTCTTTACTTTTTCATTCTGGAAACACACCGGCTAAAAATCATAATAAAACCTCTTGAGAATTCAGTTCAGGGCAGCACTTATCTAATTCGCTACAAGATGATACGGTTGTTCTTTATGGGGTCTCAGCAGACTTTTTCACAGAAATCCTGCGTGTTCATTTCTCAGGGAGGTTTCACCCTCTACCTCTGACACTGGGTGATTAGGAAAGGCCCCTTTCTGGGAAATTCTCAGTCTGCATGTTGTAGCTCCTTCTCACTGCAACAAATCTCCATCACCAGTTTCTCTTCTGGCCTCATCAGGTTCCTGGTTGTCTTCTGCCTTCTTATATATAACATTTTCTTCCTACCACTTCTATCCCAGTTGCCAAATGCCCTCTTCCCATTTGGCAAGTGAGGAGGAGACGGGTGCAAAAAAATATACCTCTGCATTTCCCTCTACCCTTAAATTCGTAACCCTTTGGCTGTTACTATTTAACTTATTTTCTGTTTGTTTTGTGACAGAGTCTCAATCTGTGTCCCTGGGTACAGTGCTGTGGCATCGTCATAGCTCACGGCAACCTCAAACTCCTGGGCTTAAGCAATCCTCCTGCCTGAGCCTCCTGAGTAGCTGGGACTATAGACACATGCCACCACCCAGTTGTTTTTCTGTTTTTAGTACAGATGGGGTCTCACTCTTGCTCAGGCTGGTCTCCAATTCCTGAGTTTAAGAAATCCATCTGGGCTCGGCACCTATGGCTCAAGCGGCTAAAGCACCAGACATATACACCTGAGCTGGTGGGTTCGACTCCATTCCAGACGTGCCAAACAATGACCGCTACAACCAGAAAATAGCTGGGCATTGTGACAGGTGCCCGTGGTCCCAGCTACTTGGGAGGTGGAAGCAGGAGAATCACTTAAGCCCAGGAGTTGGAGGTTGCTGTGAGCTGTGATGCCGTAGTATCTACCCAGGGCAACAGCTTGAGACTCTGTCTCAATAAATAAATAAATAAATAAATAAATAAATAAATAAATAAATAAATAAAACATTAAAATAAGAAATCCACCTCTCTCAACGTGCCAGAGTGCTGGAATTACAGGTGTGAGCCTCCACGCTAGCTCTACTTAACTTTTATTTTCTTTTAATCAATTAAAGTTCTTCAGACCAGAGCTATGGAAGAGGAAGGTAGCAAAACCCAGAAGTCGGGGAAGAAGCTTCAAGTCTCCAAGATGCTGCAAGCTTGTAGTGTGAACTTGGCCATATCAGGAGAGTACTAGGTCTGCTTGTCTTCAGGAAAGCCCACAGGTGTGTGTAAATTTATGGTTTTGAAACTGAACTTCACGGTAGCACCTCCTGAAGAATTTAAACAGAAATATAGCACCGGGTTCCATCCCTGGAGACTGTGAACTTCACTGTGAGGGCTCCTGCTTTGGGATTGGGCTCTGTGGATTTTACCGAAAACCATATACACATCCAAGTTGCTGAACAGCCAGCTGAGGATAATTTCTCAAATCTTTATATCACACTTTTGTTCATTGGAGATCTTTATGCCTAATGCCACCCATACCAAAAATTCAAACAGTACGAATGTTATATCAAGATGCTCTTCCCAGGAAATCCAGTGCTGGGGTGAATGCTTATACTGCAGAGAGACAGCCTCTGTAAGAATAGCAAGCCGTTTTAAACTCACACTGACTTCACTTTGTGTGCTTGATGTAGGATATGTTTATTTCTAAATATTATCCTACATCCACCCATGAGACACATTCACATCAGGACATCCTCTGCATGCTGTCATATCACATGTCCTTTTTTTTTTTTTTTTTTTTGAAACAGAGTCTCACTATGTTTCAAAACATAGTGTTTTTTTGAAACAGAGTCTCACTATGTGGCCCTCTGTAGAGTGCTATAGCATCATAACTCACAGCAACCTCCAACTCGTGGGCTTAAGCCATTCTCTTGCCTCAGCCTCCCAGGTAGTTGGGACTACAGGCGCCTTCCACAGTGTCCAGCTATTTTTTTTTGTTGTTGCAGTTGTCATTGTTGTTTAGCAGGCCCAGTCCCGGATTGACCCCACCAGCCTGGGTGTATGTGGCACCCTACCCACTGAGCTATGGCTGCCGCCCCACATGTCCTCTTTTAATTGCTTTTTAATCAATTATTTATTTATTTATTGACTTTTATTTTATTAAGTCATATACACATAGATCGTGAATACAGTTATGCATATGTGGGGTACAATGAGTTGATTTTTTTAAATATAATTTGATGTGCTGACATCAGACTAATCAACATAGCTTTTACCTCATTTACTTGATTATTGTGTTAAGACATTTAGGTTCTACACTTGTTAGATTTGACTTGTACCCTTGCAGAATTTTTAAAAATCATTTCTGTAATGGATACATGCTCCCATAACCCTTTAGTTTAATGCTGGAAATCTTAGGGGCCAAAAAAGAAATCTTAAACCTCTTTCAAAGTAAATGGTATGGAGAGAAATGTCTTCAACCCTTCATCATTTTTTTTTTTTTTAAATTAATCTAAACCCCAAAAGAGCAGGGACTCCAATTCCTACGAACCACGTGGTGGTATCTCACCAAGAAATTATACGCTAACAATTTGCAGCCACAAATTCCCAGAACATTAGTAACTGGAAGACATATAGGCATTATTTGCAAAGAATAAAGAGAAAAAGAGACATCCTTCCAGCAAAGACTTTATTTTTTTAATTTGGGAATTGGCTTCTTTTTTTCTTTGTTTTTATTTCCCGACATGTGCAGTAGATATGAATGGCTGCCTGCCATGTGCTTCATTCTGTTTAAAACTCTTGTGATCACAGTACTTATTTTTGACCACCACCTCTTCTATGTTTTAATCTACCTGCTTAACAACAGTTCAAATGTGCGTTTGCTCCAAATGGCTGCAATTTTCAAGGTCCTTGACAAAATTCTATAAATAGACACAGTTGCTGTTCTTCATGGGTAAGCTAAAAAAGTAAATAGTCTTTAGGCGTCGACACGCTATAAATTACGGTTTATCTTCTTTTCCATTTTCCTTTCTCCACCTTGGAATCATGAGCATTATTTGCACTCTGTTAAAATGTCTTACGCTTTGCATTTGTAATATATTCTGTTATAGTAAAATAATCGCAAATGCATGGGCTTTTTTTTGGTCTGTGTTGTGACCTCTGTAAGAACAGTTCAAATAAAAGTTTCAAAAAATGCCATGTACATATATATATATATATATATATATATATATATATATATATATATATTTCATTTTGAATATAGTTGGATTCAAGATCCAAAGGATTTATATAGCATCAAAGGTGACTTCCGACTTCAGAAGTCAAGATGAAGTTTGGGTCTTTTAAATAAATGTCACTTTTATTTTCCAGATGCGAGTCTCATAATAGTTTGCAAATGCAAAGAATGTTATTTCGAAAACATCCAGAATGCATGAGGACGGGACTGATCAAAAAGGGGTAAGACTAATACTTTCACATCACATGTGTTCATGCATTTTTAAAAATACGTTCTGTCTGCTTTTGTTCAAAGAAAAGTTTCCATTTCCTGTGTATGGCGGTTCATCTTTGCCTGCAAGCATTAAGACACTGGGAAGGGAAAAGGTGCTGCTGACGGACAAGCTTAGTTAGCTACCGCATGTGACTTTATTAGCAGTTATGAGCAAGGTGTAATTTAGAGCTAATGGGAAAAATTGTCACTTCAAAAACAAACACATAGCAGCTACAATATAATACTGATGTTAGAGGGTCAGGTGAATCTTTGGGTTTGTATCAATCTTTCTTTTCACCACTCAAAAATGCAAATGGACCATACAAGATCTAGCACAAAGAAAAAAGGCAGAATTGGCTGGACACGGTGGCTCACACCTGTTATCCCAACACTGAGAGGCCGAGGCAGGAGGATCCCTGGAGCTCAGGAGTTTGAGACTAACCCAAGCAGGAGTGAGACCCCGTCTCTACTAAAAATAGAAAAGTTACCCAGGCATTGTAGAGGGCACCTGTAGTTCCAGCTACCTCGGAGGTTGAGGCAGGAGAATCACTTGAGCCCAGGAGTTTGAGGTTGCCGTGAGCTACACTGAGGCCACTACATTCCAAGTGACCAAGACCATCTCAGAAAAAAAAAAAAAAAAAGTGCAGGTGGCGGCTTCTGTGGCTCAAAGGAGTAGGGCGCTGGCCCCACATGCTGGAGGTGGTGGATTCAAACCCAGCCCTGGCAAAAAACTGCAAAAAAAAAAAAAAGGTACAGGATAATGTCCAGTTAAAGGTGAGTTTCAGATAAAGCACAGATCATTTTTTAGTACAAGTATGACCCATGAAATAAATTTGCACTAAAATATATTTTTTAAAAGTCATTGTTTTAAATGACCCCAGCAGGGCACTGGCCCCATACACTGAGGGTGGCGGGTTGGAACCCAGCCCCTGCCAAACTGCAGCAAAAAATAGCCGGGCGTTGTGGCAGGTGCCTGTACTCCCAACTACTTGGAAGGCTGAGGCAAGAGAATCACCTACGCCCAAGAGCTGGAGGTTGCTGTGAGCTATAATGCACTCTACCAAGGGTAACAAACTGAGACTCTGTCTCAAAAAAAAAAAAAAAAAAGTCATTGTTTATCTTAAAATCAAATTAATCCACGGTCTTGTATTTAATCTGACAACACTAAAGTATGGAGAGAACTGAGCAGCCCAAGTGCCTTGGGAAGCTGGCAATTATAGCATTGCACCTGCAGCTATCAGGAGCTGCAGTGATTGGGTGTTTCTGAAGAGGCTGCCCCCCAAAAGGAGGTGGGAATTCTGGGAAATTCCCCCCCCAGTCCATCACTTGGCCCTGAGCCTACCTGGCTCGTGGAACAGATCCCAGAGGATCAGAGGTTGTGTCTTCTGACTCCCCTCCTCTTTCTGAAGAAACTGTGAATTGGCAAGTGTTTTATGACTCTTAGGAACAAATTCACGTTGACCAGTTTTTTACCTCCGGGTATCCCATGTCCCTTTTCTCTCCTGTCTTGTCTTTCTTTACAAGAAGACCGTCCTCCTGCCCCTGTCCTTGCCTCGCCACCCTGAGATCATCCTGCTCTTGATGATTAAGTAAAATAAATTTTAAAAATATGCTGCTTAAAAGCTTCCATTCTTGTCAAACTTCCGCAGGCATTTGTCCAGCTTGCCTTCCCATCTCCATTTTCCTGTCTCCCAAAAATCTACAATACTATTCTCCTTTAAGAACAGAGTTGGGAGTACCAGTGTATGAGGAGTTGATAGAAAATTGGGTCAAACTGTCCCCCAGTGTGGACAATCTCTGATAGATGTGGGGCTACAAGTGCAACAGAAAGAAAATGTTCTCTTCTTCATAAAGGGTCTCTTTGTAGCATGTCTATGTATCTTTCTATCTATCCATCTATCATCTATCTATTAACTACCTATCATCAATTAACTATGTATGTATCTATCTATCATCTATTAACTGCCTATCTATCTATCTACCTATCATCTATCTATTAACTATCTACCATCTATCTATTGGCTATCAATTAACTATGTATCATCTATCTTTTAACTGCCTATCTTTCTACCATCTATCTATAACCCATCTATCTATCTGTTTATCTATCATCTATCTACGATAACCCTTCATCAATATCTGCCCACTTATATCTATCTTATGTCTATCTATAGTTTATCTATAGCTATCACCTATCAATTTATCCATCCTGTCTACTTTATCACGTCCCTATCTACTTATCAAAATCTGTCCTCTGTCAATATCTGTCTACTTATGGCCATCTATGGCTATCTATCATCTGTCTACATCTATCTATGGTACCTATATCTGTCACCTGTCTAATCTATGATAAGCCTATATATCATCCATCCATTCATTCACCCTTTTCTTATGTTCTCATCACAATGTATCCATCCATCCATTCATCTATCATCCATTCATTCATTCACCCTTTTCCTACATATCCATCCATCCATTCATCTATCATCCATCCATTACTTCACCCTTTTCCTATGTAGTCATCATGTTTGTATCTATCCATCCATTAATCTATCATCCATCCATTACTTCACCCTTTTCCTATGTAGTCATCATGTTTGTATCTATCCATCCATTCATCTATCATCCATCCATTTCTTCACCCTTTTTCTATGTACTCATCACTACGTATCCATCCATCCATTCATCTATCATCCATCCATTTCTTCACCCTTTTCCTATGTACTCATCACTTCATATCCATTCATCCATTCATCTATCATCCATCCATTTCTTCACCCTTTTCCTATGTACTCATCATCTATGTATTCATTCATCCATTCATCTATCATCCATTCATTCACTCACCCTTTTCTATGTACTGTTCATCTATGTATCTATCCATCCATTCATCTATCATCCATCCATTCATTTCCCCTTTTCCTATGTATCTATCCATCCATTCATCTATCATCCATTCATTCATTCACCCTTTTCTATGTACTGTTCATCTACGTATCCATCCATCCATTCATCTATCATCCATTCATTCATTCACCCTTTTCCTATGTATCTATCCATGTATTCATCTATTATCCATCCATTTCTTCACCCTTTTCCTATGTACTCATCACTACGTATTCATTTATCCATTCATCTATCATCCATCCATTCCTTCACCCTTTTCCTATGTACTCATCACTACGTATGCATCCATCCATTTTTCTATCATCCATTTATTCATTTACGCCTTTACTATGTACTCATCACTACGTATCCATCCATCCATTCATCTATCATCCATCTATCGATTCACCCCTTTACTATGTACTCATCACTACGTATGCACCCATTCATGTATTATCCATCTATTCACCTACTGCCTGTCTGCTCACTATCCTCTATCTATTATATATCTATTTTATCTATCTACCTATCATATGTCTATTTATCTATTACCCAGCTGTCATCTCTTCATCCATCCATCTACTACATATCCCATTTATCTATCTGTGTTAGTGTATGTGTGTATGTATGTACATGTGGACACACATACACGAGCATATATATATATATATATATATAAAAACGTATATATTCACACAAGTGCATAGTGTATACAGATGGACACAGAATAGTGTACATATATGCAAATGTGTACATACACACACGTGTACATATATATATGCGCACACACATATATGCATAACAGGCTACACAATGAAGTTTGTGAACTCAACCTAAAAAAATAGAAGTGCTAAGAAATACCATATCTAAATATCATTATAGTCACCAGATGATCAAGGGAAGTGTTTTGAGGTTGCTCACAGTGAAATTTAGCAATGAGGTATGTAACACTTTTTTCTAGGATGAATTTGTGAACTCAGTTGTCCAGCCTTGTACATGGCACAATTGTTAAACCCAGTGTGGATGAAATACTTATTAACTTTAAAAAAATATATATATATATATATAGAATCTGACTCTGTCACCCTGGGGAGAGTGCCATGGCGTCATTTGAGTTCACAGCAACCTCAGACTCCTGGAATCAAGTGATCCTCCTGCCCCAGCTTCCTGTGCAGCTGGGAATACAAGTGTACATCATGATGCCCGACTGATTTTTCTGTTTTTAGTAGAGACAGGGTGTCTCTGTTGCTCAGGCTGGTGTTAAACTTGTGACCTCAAGCAATCCACCTGCCGTGGCCTCCCAGAGTGCTGGAATTACAGGCATGAGCCACCACACCCAGCCCATATGAACATGTCTTGTGAAACCCTCTGTAAGCAAAGAGTAGCAACCAGAAAAATCCACCCGATATCTAACTCTGAGAAGGCGTGTTGTGCACATTCATGGGACACTTCACACCCTGCAAAGTCAATAAAAATCAGCATACTTCACCAGATGCATGAGCCACCAACGGCTCCAACTTGGAGGGTAATTTCTCCTTGCAGAGAGCCTCTTGCTAGATGTCAACTTGTAGAGTCCAGCTTGTGGTCTGAAGATAGACAAAAAACTTCAGGCAAGAAGAGACAGTCTAATGTAAGATAATTGAAGTAGGAAATACAGATTACAGATTATAAAGGAGTAATAGAAAAGCAGGCTGATTGTAGAGGCTGGAAATGGAACCTCAGGGATGAAGGGACATGGTTTTTCAATACCAAAAAGAAGGAAGGGTGCTGTTGTTTAAGGGGAAGCAAATTGTTTTTGCTGACTAGCTTCCCACTTTCTTGGGACTTCATAGTTACACAGGGAGGGACGTGTCCATAAAGGGGAGAGATACGCAGTCTGGAATCCCAAAGATTCCAGCAGGAGAGTCGATGATCCATCTCCCATGGCTGTGTCCTTCAGAGCAGTTGCTGGAAACTCCTGAAACTCACCCCCCCTCCCCCCCTTCCCGTGGTGATAATCAAATTACATCACCAGCTTTGGAAAGCTTCAGCGGGCAATACTGAGGTTTGAATGTAGGATAGAATTTCGAGTGTAGGATAGAATTTTGATGAGGGATGGATTATACATGACCACCTTTCAGAAATAACACTTCTAAAGGACTGTAAGGGAGGTCTTGGCAGGCTTTGCCATGCTCACAGGGGTGTCCAAGTATGATCCATTGGCCCTATGCAGATTATTTTGAGGCCTGTTTTGCTGATCTGTGGTGGCAGATATCAGAAAAATATGCATGAGCCTTTCTTTTTTTCTTTTCTTTCTTTTATTATTATTATTTTGCTCATCAGCTTTTGCTAGTGTTGTTAATGTATGGCCCAAGATATCTCTTCTTCTGTGTGGCTCGGGGAAAAAAACGTTGGCCACCTGCGGGGAAATGAATGGAAATGAATTATATACAATAGAAGCTACCCTGCTAATCCTAAAATTAAAAGTTTTGCATGAAATTTTGGATGCTCAAAACATATTCTTCTCTCTTTTTTTTTTTGGAGACAGAGTCTCAGCATGCCTCCCTGGGTAGAGTGCTGTAGCGTCACTGCTCACAGCAACCTCAAACCCTCAGCCTCCTGAGTAGCTGGTACTCCAGGCACCTGCCACAACACCCAGCTATTTTTGTTGTTGTTGCAGTTGTCATTGTTGTTTAGCTGGCCCGGGCCGGGCTCAAACCTGCCAGCCTCAGTGCATGGGGCTGGTGCTGTAACAAGTGGGCTCCACGCACCGAGCCACTTTTTTTTTTAAATGTCAGAATACTAGTGGGGTACAAATGTTTTCCATATGTGAACTGCTTTTGTATGGTTTGAGTCAAAAGTATAAGAGTGCTCCTCACCTAAATAGTGTGCCTTGCACCTGTTAGGTGTGAATTTAACTTCACCCCTCTCCAACAGCTTCCTCCCACCTCCTTGGTCTCCCTTGAGCTTTACCATCGGCGTGCACCTGAGTGGGGACTGATCAGTTCCAATCTAACAGCAAATACACGTGCAGTTTATTTTCTCCATTCTTGGGGAACTTCGCATGGAAGAATGGCGTCCAGCTCCAACCAGGTTGTTACAAAAGATACTATATGACTATTTTCTTAATGGTTGAGGAGTATGTCATATGCACAGCTTTCATACAGCACCGTTTATTAATCCACTCACATGTTGATGGGCACTTG
>CAUYPK010051678.1:0-10355 GCA_963574355.1 Loris lydekkerianus | reverse complement strand
AAATGTCTTAACACAATAACTAAGAAAATGCCAGGAAGGCTATGTTAACCAGTGTGATGAAAATGTGTCAAACTGTTTAAAAAAACGATGTATGGTGCCGCATGATCTCATTAATGTACACAGCTATAATAAAAAATAAATAAATAAATAAAAAACTTATTACAGAATCTCCAAGGCAGGCTAACTTTTTCATTAAACCAAAACATTATAGCAGCATCTATTTCTCTAGAAATTGGTTGCTACTTCACATTGTTTTACTAGATAAAACTTCCTGCAGTTACAGAATTTTATTTGAAAATTCTAATTGAGGTATGAGTTATTAATACAATAGACCAGCATATAAATCAATATCATGGAATGATCATTTATATACAGAAGAAGCTAGACTTTTTTTTGTTTGTTTTTCCAAGTGAAACTTGGAGTATAAACAGGGCTCACCGTGGCCCCCACTTCTTTGGCCTTATCTATTGTTTCCATTGCCAACATATGGTCAAGACCAGGGTCTAATCCCAGTTCTCCAATGACTGTGATGCCAGCTTCTTCCACACTGCAACAGGTAGAAAAGGAGAAATGAAAAGTTGGTTATAAAATTAAAACAACCTCTGGAGCTACTTACTGTGTTGAAAGTAATTGAAATTACCTCTTTTCCAGTTCTTTCAGTGCTGGTGTGATGTAGCTTGCAGTGACCATGTTAACTTTGCTTGTGATGCATGCCTTGGCCACAAGAGGATGCAAAACGTAAGGCAACAAGCTTAAAAACAGACAGAGAAACTGGTCAGCTTATTTTTCCAGCCCGACCTTATATATTGAACTGTGCGAGGCTCTGTCCTAACGCACTGCTCTGATTAGATTTTGTTTCAGGGATGACCAGTGACTCCCTGTGAACTACAGAATAAATGCACCCTATTATCACACACCTAAACCCCTCGTAAGGATCCTCACCTAACCTTTTCATTTTTATCCCTCAGTTTCTTCCAAAAATCATATGTGGGATCCAAACAGCTACTGTAATTCTCCACTCAAAGCCTTCACTTCTTCACTCTACTTTCACTGAATCTACCTTTACTGCAGCTTCCACTTGGAATGCTCATGACGCTCACCCACATCCAAGACATACACTTTCCTTTGAGAAATGCCCCCAGAGTTATTTTCCATGGAGAAGCTTTGCTAGATATTCTTCCTCTGCATGCATCCAGGTATTTCCTTATAACGTTTGGTGCAATTGACTCCATTCATCTTTATAGCTCTATGGTTTTCTGTCTTGGGTTTCCTACTTTAAAAATAAGGTTGCTATTTGTTTTTCCTCCACATCTTCCAAAAGGCTATCAGGAAGACTCAAACTAGATCAAAGTGGCCCCACCTACAGTGAATTTAGACTCCAGACAGGGCCTGGGGAGGAGATGGGCTTTCATGGTTGGGAACGGTGCCAAGGCTACCGAAATGACTGAGAATCCATGTGGTGAGCAAAATAGGATTCTATAGTCAAAATCCAACTTTGAGTTTTCTAAAACTTTGGCTCTAGTATTTTATGTTGCTACTGAGATGACACAATTCAAAAACTTAACTTTCATAAAAATGTTAGCATAGATATATTTTCTAGCCAAGGAATAATAAAGCACCCTGTCAATTACAAAACAATTTTTAGGTTCAAGTTTTTGCCTATTTGGTTAGGCAATGTACATGGCACCACCACCACCAACAAAAATACTAGCTATAAACAAAATCACGCTGTGTCACTTTACTTGTCAAATGTAACCTGCATATTTCAGATTTTCTCTAGTTTACTTAAACAAGATAAAAACTACTTCTGGGGTACCTTTTCTTCCTCCAGTCAATGAGACAGTGTGCTACTCCTCAGGGTTAATATCATGTGAATACAATTGAGTACATATTTTGCCAGTATCAAGGGCTTCTATAAAAGATCTTAATCTCTGTTTTTTGGCTTTTTTAACCATTTGCAAAACCATTGAAATTAAAGTATTTATAAGAAATGCACAATGTCATCATTGTAAAGGTTAAGTTGGAAATTTTTATCATGTTCTCCACATTGAAAATTTGATCAAAATTTCACCAAGATATTTTAAAACTTCACCATTATTTACACAACCTAATATGCTGGCTGGAATTATAGGACTTTGGTTGGAGGTGCTTTTTTAAAAAAAAAAAAAACATTAGAGTTCCTTAATCATTTTGAATGTGATTCAGTAAGTATACAATGGGACACAACTCTTGAATTATTTGGGTTGACTCCAACTCAAGTAACGTAAAGGGTTGCAAATATCGCTTATGAAAAACACACCCAAAATACAAGTGGAATCTTTAAAGAAACTCATCAAAATCAATTGCCAACTAGCATTAGTTTATTAAAACATAAATTTGAAAAATAAAAACTATGAGAATTGTACATATTATTATAAAATGTTTTATAAAACAATATTTACTCATTTTGTTGTTTAGTCCCTAATTTTGTGTTCATGTCAAAACATTTTGTTTTCTCCAACTTAAAAAATTAAAAAAACTATTCTAGGAATACTATAGGGTAACACTGTTCAATGGCATTACCACTATTCAGGATAGAAACTGCAGCAGGTGAGAAAACATTAAATATAAAATAAGCTTGGCTAATGCTAAATTCTAATGAAAGTCATCTGTTTTCTGAATTTAAAATTTGAACATATTAATAGATTATTGCCTTTGTCTATCATCTTGTCATATTTTACTTCAGATTTTGTTTCAAATATATTTTATAACATTATTTTTTTTATCAAAAAATGATGACACAAGGGCAGCACCTGTGGCTCAAAGGAGTAGGGTGCTGGCCCCATATTCCAGAGGTGGCAGGTTCAACCCCAGCCCCAGCCAAAACTGCAAAAAAAGAAATGATGACATATTTAAGAACCTATGTGTGGTAAAATAAATCCTTTGTGTTTTAGAAGCTAGAACCTTCTATTTTGAATCGGGATTTCTTTCCATAGCTGTGTCACTGCCAGAAAAGGTCTACTCATCATCAGTCAATTTATCCTGAATAAAAATTAATGCACCTAAAATTTATATTAGGTGAATAACATTTTAAGTGAAGGGTAGGCTTATATTTAAAGATATCAAGAGATAATGTTAAAGTTCCTCCCTGTGATTAGAATTACTGTTCATTGTATCTGTTTTCCAAGGTTGTTGTTTTTTTTTTTTAAGTGAAACATCACAAAACTTCCTCTAAAAGTAGAATTCAAATCAGATCTAAGTATCAAAGTGATTAGGTAGTTATTATGAGTAAGCAGATAACTTTTTTCCTCCCAGCTTAGAAAATTATATGAAATATAGAATATTCTCATCACTTTGACCTTTCAATCCAAGTTTAATTGTAGAGTAAACCTTATGTAGCTCTGTATATAGGAGTTAGAACTACACTTTTATTAGGTAGTACCATATATACTCGAGTATAAGCCGAGTGTTTTTGGCACAAAATTTGTGCCGAGTTCGGGTTTTTCGGCACAAATTTTGTGCCGAAAAACTCGGCTTATACTCAAGTATATACGATAATAAATATTATTTCAAGACCTACTATGATGAGACTTAAAATGGCCACAAGGTTAGAGAATCTACTTATTTCATTTTAGCTTTGTAAGGATAAAATAGGCACCCAAATATAGGAAATATGAATACTGCATAGCCTGCAATTCCACTTCCAGGTAGACACCCAACAGAAACATATGTATGTGCTCACCAATAGACAAATACTAAAATGTATATAGTAGCATCATTTACCGTAGTCAAAATCCGGAAATAACCTAAACACCTATTACTAGTCAAATAAATAATAATGGTATATTCACACAATGGAATAGTACACAGGAATGAGAAGGAATACACTTCAGTTACAGACAATAACACACACAACTCTTACAATCACAACATTGAAATAAAAGAAAGCAGCCCACAAATGGCAAGGTAACAGAGTGATTCTCAGTACATAAAGTGGGAAAACTGTCAAAAACTAAACTGTATGTTAGAAATCAGGACAGCATTTACCTTGGGGGATGGGGTTAGTCATGAACGGAGAGGCGTGTGTGGAGGACTTCTGAGTTGTTGTTCATATATTATTTCCTGATATGGGTAATAGTTACAGAGTATGTTCACTTCGTGAAAATTCACAAGATTATGCACTTAGGATTTGTGACCTTTTCTGGATGCACATATCAATTGAAAAATTTGCTTAGAGAGAGAAGAGAGAAGAAGAAGGAACGGGAGAATATGAGAGAAGAAGGGCAAAGAGAAGAGAGAGCAAGAGAAATAACGACAATAACAAAGACAAAAACAAACTCATTTCTTGACACTTACCTGATGACAAGATCCTGTGTTGCCACCAAGGAGCACAGCTTCTCTTCTTGTTTACAAATGTCCATGCTAACAGGGTTAATATTATATTTCTTGCTTAACTGTTCAACTTGATTCTTCATGTCAGAGCCTATTTTAAGAATTAAAAAGTCCAATTTTTAGATTTCCTTTCATTAGTCAAAGAGAGTAAAACACATTTTAATATCTCCAAAATCAATTATTCAAATTTTAAGAGAAAAGTAGTTGTCTGAAATTCATATTCAACATGCTGGGAAACCAGTTTTTTTCTTCTTCAAAAATGAGGATGTATTTACCGACTGTGATTTCTATACTGCCATCTCTTGACAAGTACTCTAACACAGGCTCAGACACGTAGCCCGATCCAAGAACCAAGACCTTTTTCTTGGGCTCCATTGAATATGATTGAGCACGTTCCCTGTTTTAAAAAAATGGGGGAAGGGAGATAATTAAATATTTCTGTGAAATAACAGAATCTTGCTCTCCCCAAGCCACACTAAAACCTGGACTATGAAGTAACAATTTTCCCCCACCCAACTGATAGGAATCTCAGCAAGACTTCCCTCTACCAATATTTTTCTTTATTTTAAGTTTGCTACAATGAAAATCAACAGATCCTGACATCTCTGTGGCGTGTTGTCCATATATGCACACATGTTGCTT
Source organism: Loris lydekkerianus (assembly GCA_963574355.1). Lineage (NCBI taxonomy): Eukaryota > Metazoa > Chordata > Mammalia > Primates > Lorisidae > Loris > Loris lydekkerianus. The sequence continues at coordinate 5,342 of CAUYPK010051678.1, read as the reverse complement.
CATGACTTCTCTGTATAACTAGTGATCATTTCTTGATTCACTTTGACTTGGCCTCATACCTTATCCTTCCAAGGAAAGTTATTCAAAAGCATATTAGGGGCATTTATTCCTCACAACAATCCAAAAAGGCAACTCTCTAAAGAAGAGATTATTATTACCATGTTAGAAATGTTTTTTTTGTCATATATTATACATTATATATAATATATATATATGTATATATATAATCACTTGAGAACAGTAGAAACCATGACATTGACATCACAAATGCAATGAGTTAAATTTAAAAAATAAGATTAGTGCTAGGCAGGATTTTAATTCTTGAATAGTTTATTTTGCCAGAATTTGTACCTTCTGGACAGATAACTATCTTTCCCACACTCAATGACCTCCAACATAGTGACTAAGTCTTACTCATCTTTATACCCCCATAAATGCTTCCATATTGTGTAGAAGGTACTCATTCAATCTCATTCGAATCAAATTCTACAGAATCAACATGAAGCCATGGGAATGGCCTGGTGCCAAGGACTTAAGAAGCAGGCTCTTAAGAGGCTAGAATCTTTAGGGCAGGTGTCTCTTGAACTTTGACCCACAAATCTCTTCATTAATTATAAGTGGATAAATACAAAATGTCCTTGCCCTTCTATATACCCAACACCCACTTACTACTGAGGAGAAGAGGTCTACTTTAACTACTGTCCACCTACCTCATTTCACATCCCAAAGATAACCACTATCACTTGATTATTATTTATTCTGTTTAACAATAAATACTTATTTTAGGTTGCATAATTAAAACCTTCTCAAGTTCAAAAATAAAAGGTTCAAAATACATTTTTAAAAGATCACTCCTAGATTCTAATACGGTCCACTCCATTAGTACTCCCAAACCCCACATTCCAAGTTAAAAATCCCTGCAGTAAATGATGAAAAGAACAGAAAAATTATTCATGATGCAGGGCTTAGGTATGGTAAATTTTCTTTCAAAATAAAATCTTCATTATTAATTAGTCTTTTGGCACAAAACTCCATCAGGGAAGGAGGGCAAGAAGTCCTAGCAGTTGAAGCCAACTAAACCTGCCACTACAGGACATATGGCACATTGAGGTTGAAAATACATCATCATGACCAGTCATGTTAGACATGGTATAAAAGATCATCAGATGATGGGAGTCAAAAGGTAGAGCAAGCTATCGGAAACAAACAAAAGTGGAGTTTCCCCTATAAGAAACTCTCCTACTGGGTTATAGGGCCTATTTAGAGCAAGCTATCAGAAACAAACAAATTTGGAGTTTCCACTATAAGAAACTCTCCTGCTGGGTTATAGGGCCTATTTGCTTTAAAGAAACAAAAAAGTTAAATACTCTTAGTGTCTTGGACCGGAATATTTCATTGACATATTAAAAAGTAATTATAAGCAAAGTACAACTTTGTAACTGTCGCCTAACACTTGATCTGGGCAGATTTCTTTATTTACTTTTTATAGGTAAGAACCACTGAAAAAGAAGATAAGACAGTTGTGTTGCGGATTTTTGTTTGTTTGGTTTTCCAGTTTTTCCACTCCAGTTTCTCCAGAGAATTCAATGCATTGTTTGTTTTGTCAAATGTAAATAGACTAGTGAGGCAAATATAAACACAAATAGAGTGCAATCAATTGGGGATACTGGAACATTCCAAAGAAACATCAATGTTTTCAAACTTTAACCAGTAAGAGCAGTTAAGAAAGATTTAGCTAAAGACCTTTCTTTTTTTTTTTTTTTAAATTAAATCATAGCTGTGTACATTGATATGATCATGGGGCATCATACACTAGCTTCATAAACCGTTTGACACAAGACCTTTGTTAAATACCTATTCTCTTGAGTAGATTTGCTACATTTCTTTTTGACACCTTTCCTTAACAAGAATATTTAGGGAAAACTATCTCTCACCATTTATTTTTTTCACTGCAATTTTAATTTCTATCTAAGAATTCACTTTCCTAACCATTATACTAAACAAAATGAAATCTAAACCCTCAACTAAAACCCTAACTGAAAATACCAGAAAAAGCTTTAGTGTACTCATTTTCTTTGAGAAAATAACTGAGGTGTGACACTATGTAAAATGTTAGAGGAAGAATGAAGGGGTACCCAAAGGACACCCCTTTTGGATTTTTGCTTCCTTACACACACACCTACATAGGCTATCAGAAACCAAAATTATGCTACACTACCATTTACGGAGGAAAACCTCACATTGGTTCTAGCCAGCCACTTTGATTTTCTACATTTATAGATATTATCAAAATTCACATATTATATAAACCCAATATTAAAAAACCATTGAAGCATTGAAATTACTTATCAAATTCAAGGTAAGAATAAGATGGCATGAACAATACTTGCCTGCTCTCACGGAGCTTCTGGATATATTTATATTTATCAGGCAATGTACCGTTGGATGCAATCACTGCCTATATGTATATGACACAAGACATTTCTTTAGTATCCACATTTTAGTCCTACAAACATGGGCTCATAACTGATAGAAAAGAGACAGAATTTTACACAGATTGAGGGGGAGAAGAGAGAGGTTGATAGTAGGAAAAGTACATTTATGAAAAGAAATTCCTGTAACTTACATCTCGCACCACAGGTGAAAAATTCTGACTCTCCAGAGGCTGTGTTGCATCCGATAATATCTGAAAGGAAAATGAGATTGCTAAGAGATAAAGAACGTCACAAAGAAGGTTTCTTACTGTTTGAATCTATATTAAAATATTAATTAAAGGAACAAAAGAATTTAAGAAATAGTTTTCTGAAGATCACTGGTAATTGGTAATAAGAGTCCTCTACAAGTACAAGCAATCAACTCTGTCCCCAAGAACATGATGTTTCATCATAAGCTGTGATTTTAAAATTGAAATTGCACTATAATTATCTTTATAAGGAAAAAGCTTACCCTTCCTGACCAGTTAGAGGTGTTACATTCAATATGTTCTCAATATTATACAAGCCTTATAGCTATAGCCCTACCTCGGAGGGCCTCTATCCTATTACAAAAGTTCAAGCTGTACTATTTAAAGTAGAGAATGGGATTATCTTTTATTTTCCTTTTTTTTTCCTTTCTTGCTTTTTTAGGTTTGCTGTTGTTGTTTATGTGTGTGTTTGTGTGTTTAGAACACATTTACTTTATTGATTTCTTACAATCAATTCCTGCCAACTAGCATTATTTCCACTGATGCATCATTAAAAACATAGGACACTTCCTTGGTATTTTCAAATTATGCATTATACAATAAACTAAGTTAGAACTTAAAATGCACCATGATTAATTATGTAAGCTAGTAATATGGTTAAAAAACCATAACTAATAATTTTTTTCTTGTCTTCATAAAATTGAAATTTAAATTTTTCTCTGGAAAGTCTTGGGGTCATCATTATGAGTAGTGCAAAGTGTGGCACATGTTTCATCTATAAAAGTGTCTATCTAATAAAAAATAGCAATAAAAAAGAAAAGAGTGCATCTCTCTCTCTCTCTTTTTTTTTTTTTTTTTGCAGTTTTTGGCCCGGACTGGGCTTGAACCTGCCACCTCTAGCATATGGGGCCAGCGCCCTATTCCTTTGAGCCACAGGTGCCGCCCTAAAAGTATATCTTACACATCTTATTTAAACAAACAAAATGTGCATGACAAAATGCGTACAGTCAATGCATGATAAAAAGCATGTTCCAAAAATATCAGGCAGCTCTTCAGGATACCATACTATTTGGGATTTGCATTATCATTTATGGTCTTATAGATTAATTACACATAATATATTTTTACATATACACATAACACTTTTTTTTTTGGCAGTTTTTGGCCAGGGCTGGGTTTGAACCCGCCACCTCTGGCATATGGGGGGGGGGCTGGCGCCCTACTCCTTTGAGCCACAGGCACTGCCCCATAACACATATTTTCACATATTTTAACCTTGAAGATAAAAAAAATAATTGTTGGTTGAAAAAATTAGCCATTTGGTTTTTAGTAGGAGAAAGTAACCTCCAAGAATTTAGTGTCTGTTGAGTGGGAATCATTAGCTCAAGTCAGTGACTGAGATATGCAACATGCTTCACAGCGACTGTTCCCACGTCTTGGCAATGCCTCCTCTCCCACAGGACGCCAGATGATGAAGCGTTTTGGGGATTACCCTTTGCATGTGGTCCCCCTCAATTTTTTTCTGAATTAACTGTATTTTTGCCTCTTCTCACCTCTTCTATGAACTTCCATTTTAATTATTCATAGTCCTTTCAAAACATCCTCAGAGAGATCCAGGAGGGGAAGTTAGGGAGATGGAAAATCCAAGGGAGGAAGACTTGGTATTGGAATGTCCTTGACTTTCCCGGTATTTGCTGCAAACTTCTGCCAGGTTGAAGAGGCTGCAGCGGTTCTGAAGGTGGTGGCAAGCTCCTTAACCGACTTTCCCACAAATCAGCGTCTACTTCCAGGTCCTTTTAGATCAGACCTTTTAGAAGTCTGGCCTTTTTGGCCCTTAGTTGTTTCTTTTCTTTTCTTAATCTTTTATTCTCAGCCACAAAGAACCCCCCATGTCTCTTCAAATCTGCAGTTTTGGCTGCCTCCTCCTCTACGATCGTTGTACCATCTTTGCGGGCTCTGCACAAGGGCTCTGCTGGCTCACTCTTGCTGAATGAAGTAAAAACAGCAGCGTGTCTGGATCCCGTCGAAGGCCCGGTGAATTTCAGGCCCTGTCTCCCTGGGCAAGGGCTTTTCTTGTGCCGCTCTGTCCGCAGCAGAGGCTTGTGAGAGGCCTGGACGGGCAGACAGACACATCCCATCTGCCTTCTACTGAGCTTTCCACCTTTTCTCACACTTCACCCTTTTCCATCCTTTTCCTGGGTGAGGAGGATGTGTCATGTGGCTGTCCGTTTGCAATTCCAGTGGTAAATGAATTCCAGACTGTGTCAGCCTCATGGCTTCGAAAGATAAGCTCAGCCTTTTTGTGACAAGAAATAGCCTCTTGGTATTTTCCTGTAGCCAACAAACGGTCTGCCGTCTGCTCTGTTGATGAGCCAGGTCGGGATGTCCTTCCGTTACTTCCATGGACCCCAGGATAAGGGGTGGTCTGGGGAAGGAGAGCGGTAGCGCCAGGACACATGAAGGGGACAGCGGGGACGCCTCCCGAAGCCGCTGAGACTGCAGCGGGCAGCGGGCTGCTCTCCACTCCCCGAGAGCCAGTGCGGGTGCCCAGGGAGCAATAACCAAGCCAGGGTGTGTGTGTCTGTGTGTGTGTGTGTGCGTGAGAGAGAGAGAGAGAGAGAGAGAGAGAGAGAGAGAGAGAGAGAGACACACACACACG
>CAUYPK010051677.1:0-22160 GCA_963574355.1 Loris lydekkerianus | reverse complement strand
TTGTTGTTGCTAGTTTACAGTTTTTCTTTAGCAATAAATATTGAAAAGCATTTAACCTACTGATTCCTCAATCATTGTAATTGTTTTGGGTATATATTTTTATTTTTGAAATTTACCAGTGGCTGCTGCATTTTCCACCTCGGCTTATACTCGAGGCACTAAGTTTTCCCAGTTTTTAGGGTAAAATTAAGGGGGTCGGCTTATACTCGGGTTGGCTTATACTCGAGTATATATGGTAAATGGTTAAGGGAAAAGAGAACCAATGTATGTAAACAGTCCAAGTACCAGGTCAGATAGAAAAGAAATGGTAAACCACAAAGGTCAATAGCAGCAGATAACTTCACCAATTTTTTAAACCTATCTATGAAAGAAAGAGACGTAGCACCCTCCTGCAGTAAATTATGACCCAAGAAGCCAATAAGCCACATAATTTACAAATGACCTTGGAAAACAAAACTACTGGACCCAACCCTGCCCCTGAAAATGAGTATCTCAGTTAAATTATTCAACTTCTCAGGTAGGATAAATATTCAGATATTCTAGCCAACAACATAAATGGGCTCAAAAAATTAACCTAGCACTTGAAAGTCTTAAGTTTTCAAGGAACTTACCAAGAAACAAGAAATTTTCCAGGTTCACTATATTTCTGGGAGAGTAAATGGACAATTTTGGTGGTAACTGTCTAGTCCATGTATACAAAACCTAGTGAACTACTAATTTTCTAATTTTTCAGCTTACATTTTCATTGCTACTAATAGTCAATGTACATACACACACATCTGTCTTCTATGAAAACCTCTTCCCCTTCCAATTGAGTAAAGTGCCTGAGTATACATATTCAAGTATTTATTTCTTGCCTAGACTGTGAAAAAATAACTCCCTACACCTTTGTGGACCTATAACCTAAAGAGAAAAGCATATATTATTATACAAATAATTGTCCAGTTACATAACTGATGTAAGATGCACCACTAAGAATTACAAGGTGTAACAAAGCCCATAATGAAGTATCTAGAACCTGTTTAGAGTTGGGTCCCTCTGAGATGGTGATATTTCAATTGAAATTTGAAAAAAGTATAAGAGGATAGGGCAAGAGGGAGAAAATGGGGTGAAAGAGATAATATTGAAGGCTAAAGGCATGGAAAAAGAAATACCTTAAAGAAGTTGAGCAAAGAGTGGGAATAAGAGAGGTTGGTCACAAACGGCTGCATGTTGCCTAATAATATTTATAATAAATGCTCAGAATAAGTAAATCTATAGAATAGAAGGTAGGTTCACTAATCTATCTGTTTGCCTAATCTATCTGCCTGGTTGGGAAGTGACTGCTAATGGATAAGATGTTTCTTTTGGGGATGATGAAAATTTTCTAAAATTAGACAAGGTGAGGGTTGTGCAAATATCACTTTATGTAAATGAATTTTACATTTTAAATGAGTGAACTTTGTATGTGTACATTTTGTCTCAATTCATTTAAATATTATAAATATTAAAAACTAATAAAATAAAAATGCATTACTCTCCCCAAGTAAGGGGGCATTGAGGATAACGTGGAGTGAGAAAACAAGAATGGAGAGAAGGGGTTAGAAAGAAGGCCATGAGCTATATTATGTAGGTTTGCAGGCCATGTTAGTACCACTTAGTTTAATTAAATGACTACTATTTTCTTGATGACCTCAGTATGTATTCACTGTAGCTCAAAGATAATCATTAAATAGATCCAACACCTCCCCTACACTGTTTTTTTTACAGCAAAATCAGATAAATAATTTTACCACCAGATATTTTAAATGAAACTGAAGTCCATGAGGAGTAAATGGCTTTTATAGTAATTAAGCAGATTATTTATAAAATTAGGTATCATGCCATGCTGTATTTAGAAAGTAATGATCATCAATGAAAACAAAACATCTATACTGTTTAAATTTCAAATTTTATCATCTAGGTTGAAAAAATAAAATCAATCAGTATCACTCCTCTTTCTACTCCAGTAACCAAAAAAAAAAAAATTGTTTCTTTTTTCCTGAGAACTGGACCATGAAAATGCCACAGAGGTAGGTCACCAAGTAGGGAGAATCCAGGAAAATTCTCCTACAGTTATTTACCCCCTCCCCCAAAAGTATCCTATACATCACCTGCAAGGCCATCATCTTCCAGGTTAGTATACTAAGCTGAGGAAAGAAACAGAAGCCCACAATAGAACATACCCTGGCTTGGTTCTAAAATAGATCTTCAAAAATGACTGTACTCGACTACTCTCTTTACCTTACTACCACACCCCTTAAAAATGGATTTAAAACAATAGCCACATTCACAGAAGAGAAAAAGATCCAAAATAAGGTGAAAATGAGTCAGGAAGAATTTATTGCTGGACATTATATCAAAACAAAAGATCTGGAATGAACTGCTCAATTTAATTATGAGAAAGTTGAAAAAACTGACAAAAGCACACTACAAGAAAAATATACACAACCAAACCAAGAACTGTAACTGGAAGAAAATTTAAGGAGCAGGAAAATATTCCTTCTAAGAGTTAGTACTATAGAAGAACTTTAGAACATGAAATAAATAAAACAAGAGTACAAATATAAAGTGATAAAACAACAGACAGATAAGAGAAATTGCTCTGATCTTTGTATTAGTTTACTATGGTTGCAGTAACAAATTACCACAAAATGGGTAGCATAAAATAATAAAAAGTACGCCCTTATGGTCCTGGAGACTAGAAGTCCAAAAGTAAGATGTCAGTAGGGTTGTACTCTGTAGAGGGTTTAGGAGAAAATCCATTATTTCTTGCTTCTAAGCTTCCAGTAGCTGGCGGCATTATAAGAGTGGTGTCCTTGTAAACTTATCATTCCATTTTCTTGTCTCTGTGGATCAAACCTCTCCTGCTGCCTGTTCTCTTCCAAATATTTCTTCTAAGGATATCTGCCATTGGATTTAGGTCCCATTCGGATAATCTTGGATGATCTCATTTCAAAATCCTTAACTTAATTGCAATCTATAAAAACTCCTTTTCTAAATAAAGTAACATTCGCAGATTACAAGGATTTGACATGGATACTATTATGGACTGCTTGTGTCCCCACTCCACTCATCCCCGCTCCAAAACTCACAGTTTGAAACCCTCAATCTTAATGTGATGTTATTAAGAAAGGGGCCTTTGGCAGGTAATTAAGTTTAGGTGAGTTCATGGGGCAAAGCTCCCTTAATAGTAAAGAAAGGGACATCAGAGCTTCCTCTCTCCACCATATGAAAGTGCAGTGAGAAGGTACCAGTCTATAAGCCAAGAAAAGGGTCCTAACCAAGAAAATGAATCTACAGGCCCCTTGATTTTAGACTTCTAAGACTCCAGAACCATAAGAAATATATGTCTGTCACTATTTTGTTATAGCAGCCTGAGCTAAGACAGGTATCTTTTGTGGTGGAGGGCATTTTTCAACCTACCACAGTTCTCAATTTATTTCTTAGCTCAGCAAGACACCATAATCTATCTATCCAATAAATAAACTAGAAACAGCAAAGAAGAGACATAATGAAACATTAATGGCAGGGAGGAAAGAAGATCACAATGAAGACAGAGGGAGTCAATGAAGAGATTAAAGTACTTCTGAAGATCATAAATGTGGAGAACAAAGATAATTCAACATATGGATAATTACTGCTTCAAAAGTAGATGCCACACATGAATAGGAAACGTATTTAAAGAAACAAATTTCCTTAGAATTGAGAAAACTGTATCTGCAGGACAAAAAGGTACAAGGTATACCAAAAAGAACTGACTCAGAATAATCAAAGTATCCTAATGAAACTCAAGGATAAAAAAGAATTCACAGGCATCAAAACAAAAAAATTTAGTCACCTGAAAAGAGGAGCTGGGTGAAAGGGGCAGAGGTATACGTCTTTAGAAAAAAAAAAAGTATGAATTATGAAAAACAGGCCAAACTAATACTATTATGTGATTTATGACCTTGGAGAAGTCAAGAAACTGCCTTTCTAGGACTCAGTTTCCCTTTTGGTAAACTGAAAGAGCTGAATAAATATAAACTTTAGACCCCATTCAGCTCTGAAAGTACATGATTCCATAGCACCCAGATGAAGAAAATAAACTTCAAGTACTGGGTCTTATAGCCTACTTTTTACCTTTCACCTTTTATTACATTACAGGTTAGGAAAAAAGAACTTATTATTTCAGTCATTCATTCCTTCCACTCCTAAATACGCTTATCATACTTCATCTAGCAAATTCACAAATATGAAGATACACAAAGTAAATACTCAAAGTTAAAAAGGAATACAATAAAATTAGGCATCCTCAAAAATGATCTTTTTTCCTTTTTGCAGTTTTTGGCCAGGGCCAGTTTTGAACCCACTACCCCTGGTATATAGGGCTGGCACCCTACTCACTGAGCCACAGGTGCCACCCTCAAAGTCTTACTCTTTAACCTAGTATTTCCCTTTTTAGGAATATGGCAAAAGAAAGTAATCAGAAACTGAGAGAAACTTTACATTCACTGGAGGCACTATTTATTTATTTTTTTTTTTTTTTTTGAGACAGAGCCTCAATCTGTCCCCCTGGGTAGAGTGCTATAGCATCACAGCTCACAGCAACCTCCAAATCCTGGGCTCAAGGGATTCTCCTGCCTCAGCCTCCTGAGTAGCTGGGACTACAGGCGCCTGCTACAACACCCGGCTATTTTTTGGTTGCAGCCGTCATTGTTGTTTGGCAGGCCCAGGCTGGATTCGAACCAGCCAGCTCAGGTGTATGTGGCTGGTACCTTAGCCACTTGAGCCACAGGCGCGGAGCCCAGAGCAGTATTTATAACATTAATAAAGTAGAGCTAATCTAGATGTCCAAAAGAGAATCATTAATTAAATTATGATATGCTCATACTGAACAAAATACTAAGCAGCTACTAAAATCACATTTTCAAAGAAAATCTAATGTTATAGAAAATATTCACAATATAAAAGATAGCCTACAAACGGATATATATTGTTTGAAAACAACTGGTATACAAATACATCAAAAAGTAGACAGGAATTTTCTTTACATAGTGAGAATACTGGCAAGTTTTTTTGTTTATTTTTATATCTCTTTATAATTTCTAAATCCTTTACACACATAGTATACAAAAATTGTTTTTAAAGATAAATTTGCTGAAAGTTCTAAAAAGATCTTCTTTCGTAGAAGTATTATAGTTACCATTTCTTCAGTGGATTCTAAAAGATCCAATTATGCTTACAGAATTGTACAAAAATCAGCAAGTACTTCTTGAGTGATTTATCCTCAGTTCTTAAACAGTATAATTGGCATTATGAAGAGATGGATGGAATGCCTCATTCATAGTCAATGTTCATTCTTCAATTAAGCATTTTTATATTCAGTACAGAAAAGAATGACAAAATGAGCTGAATCTGATGTATTATGATTATATTTAAAAGATTTCCTAAAAGGTTCTATCTATTTTCAGTTTCAACTTTTATGAATCACTATGTGATTGTCCATTTAAATCATAAAACAATAAATAAGCTGTTATTATTATTTATAGATAAAAGTGAAGCGGTCGGCCTGGACCCTCATCATACCACAACTAGAACCTGCTGAAGCAGACTTATGCTCACCCAAAACATGCCTCACCCAACAAATTATTTGAAAACTTCCGGACCCAGGGATCCTCAAACTTTTTAAAAAGGGAGCCAGTTCACTGTCCCTCAGACCATTGGAGAGCCAGACTATAGCTTAAAAAAAAAAAAAAAAAAACTATGAACAAATTCCTATGCACACTGCACATATCTTACTTTGAAGTAAAAAAACAGAATGGGAACAAATACAATCACACCACCTCATGTGGCCTGCAGGCCATAGTTTGAGGACCCCTGAAGTGACTATGCCACTAAGGTCTTATAGATCCCACTAACCTTCAAGAAACTTTTAAGTACTAAATCCATCGCACCTCATAATCCTGTTTATCTAAATCCACACCCAAAATGCTAACCTTTCTCATTTGCTAATTCTCAGCCCCCAACTATTCTACATATTGCTTTCATCTGAGTCAATTTCTCAACCCTATCCCTTGGGTGACTAGCAAACTCTACCTTCTAGCCTTAAGGAAAACATAACTTCTCTCAAAATGCTACTTTCATAAATCTACAGATGCTGCCACTAGTCAATCCCTCCACACATCTCAAAATAAGTTCCCTTCTTCTGTCTTATTGCCTTTTCAGAAACATTGTACTCCTTTGGTCATCCAAAAAGCCTGCTCACTTGAGGTCCTCCTATGCTGGTTCTTCCTCTATCAACCTCTAAAATGTTGGGAATTCTCCTGGACTTGATCCTAGACCCCTTTTCTCTGTTCTGTTTCTGTACACTCCCCAGATTATTAAATGATTCCCAGAACTTTAAATACATGGTATTTACTTTTATTATCATTTGAAAGCTTTTGGTTTTCAAAATTTATTTCTGTAACCCAGATCACTCTTTCTACCTTTTGGGACACCTACATTTAACATCTCACTTTCGAGTAGCATATGTCTATCTTATTCACCTGATTAAAACTCTTTAAAGGCACGTTCTACAATACCCTGCAAGATCTGGTTTGATTCTCACCTCAGGCCATTCTTCCTTTGCTCACTACTTTTCAGTTGCATTAGGGTTCTTTCAACTTATTGGTTATAAAAAGAAAGCTCTGGCTGGGCGCGGTGGCTTACGCCTATAATCTTAGCATTCTAGAAGGCTGAGGCAGGAAGTTCCCTTGAGGTCATGAGTTCGAGACCACCCTGAGCAAGAGTAAGATCCCATCTCTGCTAAAAAAAACCTTAGAAAAACTAACCTAGTGTCGTGGCAGGCACCTGTAGTCCCAGGAGGCTACAGGGAGGCTGAAGCAGGAGGACTGCTTGAGACCAACAGTTTGAGGTTGCTGTGAGCTATGCATGATGATGCCAGGATACTCCACCCAGGGCACAGAGTAAGACTCTGCCCTCCCCCCACCCCCAAAAAACAAGAAAAGAAAGAAAGCTCTTTGCCACCTCAGGACTTTTGCACATGATGTTCCCTTTTCCTTTCTTTTTCCACTCCAATCCCTAACCCACTCCTTTTTATCCTTTAGGTCTCACTTAAACATCACTTCTTCAGAGGTGCCTTCCTAGAACAATCCAATCTAAATTAGTTTTCCCCTGTTATTATATTCACAGTAAGCAATTCTTTTCCTTCAAAGCATTTATCATAATTTGAAAATAAGTAAACACACAAATAATGTCCTGACCATATTAGACATTAAAACTGTATTTTCTGAACAAATCAAAAATCAGTGAACAGGCCAGGCGTGGTGGCTCAAGCCTGTAATCCTAACACTCTGGGAGGCTGATGCTGGTGGACTGCCCTGAGCTCACAAGTTCGAGACCAGCCTGAATAAGAGCAAGACCCCCATCTCTAAAAACAGCCGGGCTTTGAGGTGGGAGCCTGTAGTCCCAGCTACTTGGGAGGCTGAGGTAAGAGAATCACTTGAGCCCATAAGTTTGAGGTTGATGTGAGCTAAGACGCCACAACACTCTACCAAGGGCGACAAACTATCTCAAAGAAAGAAAGAAAGAAAGAAAAGAAAGGAAGGAAGAAAGGAAGAAAGGAAGGAAGAAATCAGTGAATAAATGTACTTTACCCACAGCCATACAGCAAACAAACAGAAAACCAAGATCTACCCAGAATTCAACACTCGGCAAGTTCCCCTAATAAACTCATCTATTACTGCCTCACACATGATATAACTAAATTAATAATCCATATTGTAAAAGGATATGTTAAAATTCCAAGATATGGTGCAAAATTTACAAGGACCAAAGTACTTGGAAATATAATAGCAAGCGTGAATATCAAAAACATGACAAGAATAATTTTTATTCCCACGCTTCTTGAAATACTTTTAAAACTTTTTATTACCTGAATAAGCAAGTGGCTGTACCATTTTATTTTCCCACCCAGAGGATATAAGAGTTCCAATTTTTTCCACGTCTTCACAAACATTTATTAAAATATGGCTTTTTTATTCTAGCTATTCCAGTGGTTATGAATTAGTATTTCATGGTTTTAACTTACATTTCCCTGAAAGCTAATAGTGTTGAGCATCTTTTAATGCACTTATCGACTATGTATCTTCTTCGTAAAAATGTCTATTCAGACTCTGTGCCAATTTTTAAAATTGGGTTATCTATCATTGAATCAAAGAGGTCTTTTTGTATTCTAGGTAAGTCCATTATCAGACATGTTTTGCAAATATTTTCTCCTTTTCTATGGTTTCTTTTCTGTTTTTGTTTTGTTTGTTTGTTTGTTTTTAAGAGAATGGGTTTCATTCTGTCATCCAGGGTGGAATGCAGTGGCATGACTGCAGCCTCAACCTCCCGGGTTCAAGTGTTCCTCCTGCCTCAGCCACCTGAGTAGCTAGGACAACAGGCATGTGCCATCACATGTGGCTACTTTTCTCTTTCATACTGAGTCTTTTAAAACATAAATGTTTTTATTTCTGATAATGTACATTTCACCTATTTTTTGTTTCGTTGCTTATGTATTTGGTCTAATATCTAAGAAGACACCACCTAATCCAAGGTAGGAAGATCTACTCCTATGTTTTCTCCTGGGAGTTTTTTAATTTTAGCTCTTGCAATTAGGTCTTTAATTCATTTTGAGATAATTTTCATAGATGGTGTATTTTAACTTTGTAGGTAGAATATTTGACTTCATCCTTTTGAATGTGGATATCCAGTTTTCCTAGACCATCTATGGAAAAAAGTTTTGTTTTTTTTTTTGAGACAGAGTCTTATTTTGTCACCCTTGGTAGAGTACCATGACATCTCAGCTTACAGCAACCTCAAACTCTTAGGCTCAAGTGATTCTCTTGCCTCAGCCTCCCAAGTAGCTGGGACACAGGTGCCCGCCACAATATCTGGCTATTTTTAGAGACGGGGGTTTTGCTTTGGCTCAGGCTGGTCTCGAACCTGTGAGCTCAGGCAGTCCACCCACCTCGGCCTCCCAGAGTGCTGGGATTACAGGAGTGAGCAGGCCCGGCCTGAAAAAAAATATTCTTTCACCACTTAAATCATGTTGGTATCCTTGTCAAAAGCAACTGACCAGAAGGTGAGGGCTTAATTTTAGACTTGCAACTGTACTCCACAGATCTTACATGTTTATGCTCATGCTAGTGTCACATTATCCTGAATGCTATAGGCCTTGCATTACTTTTTTAAATTGAGAAGTAGGAGTCCTCCAACTTTATTCTTTTTTTCCCCAAATTTTTTTGACTATTCATAGTCTATTATGGCTTGAATTGTGTCCCCCAAAGAGGATACGCTGAAGTCCTAGCCACAAGTACCTCAATACGTGACCTTATTTAGAAAGAGTCTTTACATAGATAATTAAGTTAAAAGGAGGTAATTCAGATTATTAGGTAATTCCTAATGCAATGACTGATGTCCATATAAAAATCACAATTTAGGGCACAGAAACACACACACAGAGGTAAAATATAAAGACACATAAGAAGAAAACATCTAAATGACTAGAGTGATCTACAAGCCAGAAATACCAAGGATTGCTGGCAAACACCAGAAGCTAGAAGAGGCAAGGGAGGATTATTCCCTAAAGCAATCAGAGCACGATCCTGCCAACTCCCTAATTTTGGCTCTCAGTTTCTGGAATTGTGAAACAATTTACTTTGAAGCCACTAAGTTTTGATACTTTGTTATGGCAGCTCTAGGTAACTACTACAGGATCCCTTACATTTCCATGTGGATTTTAGGGTCACTTTATCAATTTCTGCAAAAAGGTAACTGGAATTTTGATAAAGCATTGAATCTGGAGATCAATTAGAGGAAGCACTGTCATCTAAACAGTCTTAAGCCTTCCAAAAATTCATGAACACATAGGATGTCTTTCCATTTATTTAGGTCTTCTTTAAACAATATTTCATAAGTTCCAGAGTATTCGTTTTACGCTTCTCCTAAATTTATTTCTACCTTATTCCTTTTGATGCTATTATATGGTAGACTTGTTTCCTTGGTTTCATTTTCAGTTTGCTCATTACTATGGTATAGAAATACAACTGATTTTTATACACTGATCCTGTATAAAATTAGTACAACCCTGTTGAGCTTGTTTATTAGCTCTAACAGTTTTTTTTAGTGGATTTCCTAGGATTTTTCTATATATATTTAAAAATAGAGATAGCTTTATCAATTTGATGCTTTTTATTTCTTTTTTTGCCTAACAGCCCTGGATAGAACTTCTAGTACAATGTTTCACAGAAGTAACACCAGTAGAGATCCTTTCATTGCTTCTAATATTAGAAGGAAAGCACCCAGTTTGTGGTGTTTTTTTTTTTTTTTTTTTTTTTTGTCTGTTTATTTGTTTGAAGATAAGAACAGATGTGTTTTGTACATGCTGTGGTTTTGTAGGAGAGCATGGCAGGCAGGCCTGTATATAGTCTAGAAATGGATTGAGAGAACAAGGAAAGGAGATTGGCGGGGAGTTTTTCTTTTCTTTTTTTTTAATCACACTTCTTTTATTTTTTATTTTGCGTTAACATGAGGGTACATTCAATTACATTACACTATTTGGGTCTGTAAAGTAAAGACCAAGTTGTAGCTGGGTTTTTCACCCAAGAAGTGTCCTATGTACCGCACTGTACTATTAGGTGGGAATTTACCAAACCCCCTTCCCAAGGCACCCAGTCTTTCACCATCAACTATTAATATATTAGCTCAGGGTTTCTTCACAGGTATTCTTTATAGACACAGGAAATTCTCTTCTATTCCTAGTTTGGGTATATCTATAATAAATGGAATATACTTTCAAAAGTCTGTATTCTGTATAATGTATGGCTTGCTGATGCTCTGTGATGTGCTGAATGACTTAAACTGTTTATCAGATACAACTTACCAATGAAATCTTGGGTTTCAATTTAGCAGAAAAATATAAGTGCAGTACTACTTTATTTTGATAATTCAGAAGCCATCCTCTTTAAGTATATTTAAGTTTTAAACAACTTCTGATAATGGTTTTCTTGTTGTGTTGTTTTTAACATCCTCAGGGTATCACCAATTAAAGTACCTAAAAGAAGAGGGTACTATGATTCATTTAATTACAAAATGGCTAAGACAGCAAAAATTTAATTAAAAAAACAAATCTACAGGACCTAACAATTTTAGTAGAAAATCTAGATACACAGAGATCAAAATAATAGTATGCTGCAGTAAATGTTTTAGAATTAGTGTCAGTCACATGTATAAGCTTCTAAACATATAAATAATAAAAGTAACCTAAAAATCAAATTTGCTTTAATTGGCAAAATCCACACTCTGATACCTCAGCAGGATAGCAATTTCTATCAGTGCATCAAACAATTATCATCCCAATATCCTGTTCTTTAAACAAATACACAGAAACACTGAATATAGAGAATTAAGAAATACTCCTTATTCACTAGCAATTACTTGAAGCAAACAAGGAATTGCTTAGCTTTCTATTGAGGGTATTGCCATAAAGGACCCTTGTTTATCTCTCTGGCCTCCCAATCCTAACTTTAAAAGTAAACCTGCACTTCTTAATTATCTTGTAATGATTCCTTCATCCACTCTTTAGAAGGAAGAATCACATGGTAAGATAAAGGAAAATAATACCTTACCTAATTATGCTAATTGCTTAATTTCTTAAGCAATTAAGAAACATGGGCTTCTCCATCAAAAAGTTCTGTGACTGGCATTGAAGAACTGAAGATATATTACTTTAAAGAACTTGTGCTCTTACTAAAGGTATAACTCAAATAAAATCTAAAATACAAAATGATTTGAAATATATCAACAAACAGAAAAGGAGTAAAATATGTTTTATAAAGCATTACAGCTCTTCTTTCACCACCATCTTATACAGGTAAGCTTTAGACTTGAGCTACTTAATGGTGTTTATTGATTTTTAGAAAACAATGAGAATGCAAGAATGCATGCAGTAAGCACTCAACTTTTTACACTTTATGTTCTTTAAATGAAGGTTATGTTATGTCAGTCATTAAATTCCCTTATGTAAATCTGCTTTGCTGAACAGTATCAATAATGACAGAAATAGTCCAAGTATGCTATTTATTCTTGTTTAGGTTAATACCATTATATTTTATTAGAATGCACTATAGGGAATAAAAAATAATAGGAATTGATGATTTAAGAGTATATAAAACATCTTATTATTAATAACCTTCCAAGCCATAATACATGCAACATACTGTACTGGAAGCTTTACATGTTATTCATCTAATGTCAGAATATTTCTATATATGAGGAAAATGGAGCACACTTCAGTAACTTGTCCAAGGTACATCTAGAAAAGGACAAATTCAGAATCAGAATAAAAGAAAGGATTTAACCCAGAGCCCAAGCTCTTACTCAGCATGTTACTTCCTCCTAAGCTACTTATAAAAGCAAAATATGAAGTCAAAATATTAATTAAGATAATCTCAGGTTTCTTTCATTTTAAGATCATAATCGTGTGTGAAAATACACCACTGAAAGAAAATTTTAAAAAGGTGAGTCTTCTGAAAAACAGTACTGGAACAAATACCAAAAAAAATGAATAGACACTAACCTTCCACAAAAATTAATTCAAAATACACAAAAAATTACAAAAACTTAACTCAAAATGCATCATGGACCTAAAGTAAAATGCAAAACTATAAACTTCTTAAAAGATAAACATAGGAAAAATCTAAGTGGTTTGATAATGACTTTTTAGGTACAACACCAAAAGCATAGTCCTTGAAAGAAAAATTAAGTTAAACATCATTAAAATTAAAAACTGCTCTGTGAAAGACACTGTTAATAGAATAAAAAGACAAACCACAGACTAACAGAAAGTACTTGCAAAACATATATCTAATAAAGAACTACAGTAGAACCTCACAGCTGACCAACTCCCTACATCGACCACCTCCTTCATTTGACCTAATTTTCATACATCAGACATATACCACATGTACTCAATTGGAGTTCCTTATGTTGACCATCTCTGTATGTCGATCAGTTTGTTACAGTCCCTTGGCTGGTCAACTTAGAGAGATTCTGCTGTAGTATCCAAAATAACAAAGAACTCTTAAAACTCAACAAGAAAACAACTCCATTAAAAAGGGAACAAAATATCTGAACTGACATATCACCAGAGAAGATATACAGATAGCAAGTAAACAAATGAAGAGATGCTCAATATCGTATGTCATTGGGGAACTGCACATTAAAACAAGATACAACTACACATCTATTAGAATAAAAAGGGCCAAAGTCCAAAAACTAACAACATCAAAGTCTGGCAGGAAATGCAAAATTGTACAGTCACCTTGGAAGACAGTTTGGCAATTTCCCATAAAGCTAAACATAGTCCTACCACACAACCCAACAATCACACTCACAGATATGTACCCAAGTGAGTTAAAGATGTTATGTCCACAAAAAAACCTGAATACTAACATTTATAATAGCTTTATTCAAATTGGCCCAAAAGTGGAAGCAATAAAGAACTTCCTTCAATAGGTAAGCTATACAATGGATTATTATTCAAGGATAAGAAGACACAAGGTATTAAGCCAGAAAAAGCCATAGAGAAATATTAAATATATAGGTAAGTAAAAAAACAAGTCTAAGAAGTCTTCGTACTGTATGATTTCAACCATATGACATTTTAGAAAAGACAAAACTCCAAAAGTTCAGTGGTGGCCAGAGGATTGGGGGGAACACTGAATAGGTAAAGGATGAAACTTGGGGCCTATAAAATTATTCTGTATGATACTATAAGAGTGGATACCTATCATTAGGCATTTCTCAAAACCCACAAAAGAACTGAATTAAAAAGTGCCAACTACAAACACTAAAATATAGATTAGTTAATATGAAGCAAAAATACTGGTTCATCAATTTTAACAATGTAGCATACCAATGCAATAGGTTAATAATAGGGAACAATATTATGCACCCATACAGAATGTTAATAATAAGGAAAATATGGATGAGGAGAAGGGATTATATAGGCACTCTTTGTACTTTCTGTCCACTTTCTCTGTAAACTTAAAACTGCTTTAAAAAGTCTATTAATTTTTTTAAAAAAGGTTAAGAAAGAAAAAGACATGCTAGAACAATGTACACAAGAGTATGTATCATCTGGAAAGTTTTATTCGTTACTAAAATTTTAAGAGGATCGAGTGGTTTGGATATATTATTTTGCTTTGTTTTTATCTCTTTATGCCCAAACTTAATAAGAATAAAAACAAAACTTTTAGGAGTAGAATCATAGCGTGTATGTGTTTATAAACATCCCCAGTTGATTCTGTGAACATGAAGCAAAATGATAGGAACTTTTGAATTTGTTGCAATACACCACATAGAACACAATTTCTTTGTGCCCCCATCTACCCAAAGGTAAAATGAAGGGTTAAATTTGAGAGAGAGGAGCATGAATCAGAATACTAGGGTCAATTTAAAATTTCTTTCTTCTCTACATGAACGTTAAGTTTGAACTAAAATGACTTCTAAACCACATACTACCATTACTTAAACCTATTTGTCATAGGCAAACAGAACTGTCGTTGTTTTCAACTAAGGTAATACATAAGACCTGTAACTATAGCCAAACTGTCTTACAAATAAATTCATGATTAAATAAACTAATTTTTTTTCTATCACAATTCTCTCCTCACAAGAACAATAGCATTTAGTCTTCTGCAACTGCTTGAGGTATTCAGAAAGATCATCAAGAGTGTAAATTTAGAATTTCAGATCACTATAAGGAATCAGATACTCTCAAGAAAGCAATCCAATAGCAGGCTGCTGTTACCTCTTACTGGTAGCAACTATCTCCTATTTCCTAACATTCATATGAGCAAAGATAAGCACACACTAAACCCAATGCCAGCATGGTTCAATTTCCTTATCTTAAAATTAGTGTTAAATATCACGCCAGATGTCAAAAAAGCCTATTCGAGAAAACTAAAATTTATTATCTATCCTCAGCACTTAGAACATAAAACAGTACCTGGGCGCCACAGAATATGGCATATAACAAGTATTTTTCAATTAATTTATTCTACAAATAGTTGCTGAACATTTGCCATACTTATGTCAAGCACAATACTGAGCCATGGAATAGAATGTAAAACTTAGTTTACACTCTAGTAGGGAAGACAAAATGATATGTTAAGTGGTAATAAGTACAATTTTTATAAAATAAAGCAAAGTGGGGGGTATTTATTGACTAGAAGCAGTCACAAGAAAACCTTCTGGAATAATGATGAAAATGTCCTGTACTTAATTTGATCTGGGTGCAGTGTATTCACTTATCTGTATACTTAAGATTTTATGCAACCTGCTGTATACAAGTGTTTTCATAAGCCTGCTAAAAACTACACCTAGAAGACAACCTCATTGAGCTCCAAAGATGATTTCCTCTTAATTACCACAACTATTAACATACTTTTAGGTACAAGGATCAGATATCCTCAGAACAAAATAAAATTACAACTTCATAAGCCAATCACTTAGTAAGAACCTACTGATACAGACAAGTTAAGGCAAAAGAAAACCAAACCTCTGCTTCAACTTCCAGTAAAAGATAAAAATAGAATGGTGCTAAAAAGGAGTCCTACAACTAATCATGATAAATATAAAATGGGATGCATATGTCTTACCAAAAAACACCTACTACCCATTTAGTACTTCCTTATTTTACCCCACTAACCCAAAATCCCAAAGTTACTGTTAGAGAGAAACAAAAAGAATGCAAGAACTGTGCACTCAAATTGTTCCATGATCCATACAAAGTTTAGCATGGTCACAAAGAGCCAGTACTCCAGAGACAGACAGCCTGGGTTAAATTCTGGCTCTACTACTTACCAGCAGTATTACTTTAGTCAAGTTTATGTATTTTAGTTCCCTGTTCCTCAGGCTCCTTATCTGTAAAGTGGGGATAAAGGATTTTATTTCATAGGGCTGTTATAAGAAGTAAATGAATAAATGTACGTATTGTGCTTAAAACAGTGGTTGGCACATAAAACTCACTACTGGGTGTTTGATGCTGCTGCTATTACTACTACCACTAGGAATCATACCAGAATTAGCACCTAGGTACCACAAACAGGCAAATTAACCCAGTAAAGAAACAGTATAGATAGCTCACAGCTGAAGGCATCAATAAACACTCCATTTCTGCTCCCATTTATTCCCAGACTCAGTACTTCTAGAATGATTTTGCCCTGTAAGAAATAACGCATCAACTTAGTATAGTTCACACAAATTGTTACTTATACATCCACAATGTAGAACAGATCATTTGATGCCTAACTGATGACACAAAAATAGTCAATAAAAGATAATCAAATTTCCAGAAGAGAAAAAAAAAAAAACCTATATAAAAAAAGGGAAAGTTAGTAGCTAAGGACAATCAAGTTCCTTTTTAATGGACTTCACTAGATAAGTCTCACTTTGACTGATGTCCAGCCCCTCCAAAAGGTATCTTTGTGTGTGCCTCTTCACTTTTTATAGATGACAATTCAAATCAATAATTTAACCAATATCTGTATGGATCTAGCATTTCCCTGGATATAATCAGAGGATATAAAAGTTGTTTGAGACATAACTGCTGTTCTGACAGACTAGATAGATAGACTACCAGAAAGGCAATCTACTCATTCAGTCAGCAAACATTCTTGAGAAGTATTCAGTGAGCCTGACTGTAGGCCTGGGCCCTAATTGGTTTTAAAATCTATTTTCAATCAATCTATTGGATAAAACTCCTCAAAGGGTAAGTTAAGTACCCTGGTATGAATGAAGAAAGAAGAAATAACCTGAAATGTGGGACAACTTCCCAGTAACTTAACATCTGTACTATATTTTGAGAGAGTTAAGTTTATTAGGGAGAGAAAAGAGAATATTTCAGATGCAAAAGTAAATCATTATTATTTCAGACTAAATTATTTATTTCGGAGGCAAAAATAAATACCAGAGAAAGAGATCAAGATGGCTTCTGAACAAGAAAATAAATCCAGAATTAAGCATGACAAAGGACTTAAACTTTATTCTATAAAGAATGAGTAGTAAATAAAAGGTTAATAGAGGAAGACGTATGATCAGACTTCCGAATGTTTACCTAGGGTAGAACAGAAGGGTAGACAAGGTTAGGGATATAAAATCAGTAACAAGAGTAGACAAACCTTTTCCATAAAGGGTCAGAGAGTAAATGTTTCAGGCTTTGCAAGCCATACAGTCTGTGTCACAGCTATACAATTCTGCCTTTTTAGCATAAAACAACAATAGACAATGAATACAAAAGCTAATGAAATAAGCAAAGCTGTTGCTTTAGTCGATTCTGTGTCTATAACAGAATACTTGAGACTGGGTAATTTATAAAGAAAAGGGTTATAATTTAGTTCACAATTCTGTGGGCTGGGAAGTTCAAGAGCAAGGCCCTGGCTTCTGACAAGAGCTACATCATAACATGGTGGAAGGTCAAAAGGGAAGCAGACATATGCAGAGGCAAAACCCAGGGGGCATCCTGGCTTTATAATAATCCATTCTCTCAGAACTAACCTACTCCTTCATGAATTAATCCAACCTCGCTAAAGCAAGAACTCATTACAGCAATAATAGCACCAAGCTGTTTATGAGGGACCCCACCACCACACTGAGGATCAATTATTAATGTGAGTTTTGGTGAGGACAACAAACCATATCCAAACCACAGTTGCTGTGTTCTAATAAAACTTAACTTACAAAAATAGGTAACTCGTCATATTTAGCTGTATTTTCTTGTTCAGAAAGCATCTTGATCTCTTAGTTTGTGAACCTCTGGTCTCGGCAAAGAGTAAAAAGTCCTAAACTAAAGGGTATAGAAATAAAGCTATAGAAATGAAGAGAAATATATTCTAGAAATATTTAAGGGTTAGACTTTAATGACTTGTGGCATGATTCACCAAGATAGAGAAAAGGAAAGAGGACAATGCTGAGGTTTCATTTTGTTTAGGAGAGAGAGGGTGAAGAGAGAAAATTAATTTAGTATTAACCTATTCCCTTTAAGGTACTTGTAGGAGGTATAATAATTCCAGCAGGTCTGGAATTCTGATGAGATCTGGGTTAGATAGAGGTCTAAATTTGGTGACAGAAGTGTAAGCCACTCCATGAACCCCTATGTTTTTTACAATCCTCTCCCTTAATTAACTACTTGATCTTTTGAGTTGTTTCTCAGAAAAGATGGACTGAACTCCTAGCCTTAAGTGATCCACTGGCCTCAGCCCCTCAAAGTGCTGGGAAGGGATGGATTTTCTACAAGACAAAGTGCTGGGAAGTGATGAATTTTCTATAAAAGTGCTGAGATTCTGAAACACTCAGGGCAGACTTCCTAACACCAAAGATTCACCATCCCCCACAACCTGCCCCAAATACAAGCAGGCCCTGGTGAGATATGCCACAGCATGCCCCAAGGCACACGGCCCCCTCCTTTAAAAGCTCACAATCACCCTAGTCTGGGAGGAAGATTTGAAGCAACTTCTCAAATGTTCTCCCAACACTTCCTTGGCATCTTCATTGTCTCAATTATTGACTTTTGTGCAAAGAGCAACTGGAACTACACCATACACCAAAACCTTCTTGTGGATGTGACTATAATAGTAGTTAAAAATCACCCAGGGAAAAGAAAGGTAGGTATCCTAAGAACAGAGTGCTGAGGTCAAAATATAAACATTTAAGGGGAGGAGACTATGGGAGCAGGAGAATGCTCAGCAGCCAACAAGCTTGAGAAGAACAGTTTCAAAAAAGTGGAGGGGTAAAGGTCATTGTACTAAATTAAACTATAGGATACAGTCTTTATGAGGAAGAAATTAGCATGCCAAACACTGAAGAGCTCAGTAGG
The DNA here is from genome assembly GCA_963574355.1 of Loris lydekkerianus. Taxonomy (NCBI): domain Eukaryota; kingdom Metazoa; phylum Chordata; class Mammalia; order Primates; family Lorisidae; genus Loris; species Loris lydekkerianus. The sequence goes on along the minus strand of CAUYPK010051677.1, from coordinate 3,241 downwards.
ATTTGTGACACTTTAGGCGTAAAGAACATACACAGATGCACAGTGGTTAAAAACAAATGACAACTCAGAACAGGTACATCTAAAGAGACACAAAGCAGATAGGTAGTTACCAAGAGATTGGAAGAATCTGCTTAATGGATACAGAGTTTTCCTCTGGAGTGATAAAAATGTTGGGTAATTTGACAAAGGCACTGATTGTACATTGAGAATGTACTAAATGTCACTACAGTGTATACTTTTAAATTGATTAATGTTTTCATTATGTCAATTTCACCTAAAATTTTTACAAAATGACAAGGAAAATAATCAGTGGACCAGCCAGATATAAATAGGCTAGTTTACAAGAAACCAGATTATTAAAAGTCTTCAAAGAAAGGCAGAATATTGTAATCAGATTACAACAGGTAACAGGACAATTTTAGGCATCTCTTTCCCAGTTTTAACTAGAATAGGACATACCTCAACTATTTAATTAGGGAAACTGACAGGTAACTCACACCTATAATCCTAGCACTCTGGGAGGCAGAGGTGAGAGATCACTTGAGGCCAGGAGTTAGAGACCATCCTGGGCAAAAGAGTGAGACCCCTCGGTTCTTAAAAAAAAATTTATCCTGGTGTGGGGCCCCACACCTATAGATCTAGCTTCTCAGGAGGCTGAGGCAAGAGGACCACTTGAGCACAGGAATTTGAGGTTGCAGTGAGCTATGATGATGCCACTGTACTCTAGCCTGGGCAACAGAACAAAACCCTGAATCAAATAATGATAATAATAACAACAACAACAACAACAACAACAACAAAACTTGGTAACCTAATTTGCACCATGTAAGAAAGCTATAACTATGAAAGAAATAGGATAATATAGGTGCTAAAGATATAGCATACCCACTCAGAGTGGACCAGCACTTTATCATTAATTAAGGGTTTGGGGTTTTTAAAGTATATAATTGGGTAACTGTAAAAAGCACTGTCTATACTAGATAGTGCTTCCATTTTTTCATGTCTCCCTGTAATCTATCAATGTGGCTTAATAGTCCTTTACCTCCTGAATTTGAACTGGCCCAATGACTTGCTTTGGCCAATAGATGGCAGTGAAAGTAGCATTAAATCAATTCTGAGACTCAGCCTCAAAAACCCTTGCATGCTTCCACTCCTCTCTTGGAAATCTGCTCAGCCATCATGAAACAAGCCCAAGCCAGCCAGTTATAGATATCTAGAGACAACTGGCTCAGTTACCCTATTACTTCAGCTGAAATTCAGCCAACCATCAGATATGTGACTGAGGCCATGCTAGACCAGCCTCAACCAATCTACTAGCTATACCACCAGACATATGAGCAAGCTCATACGAGATCACTTAACTCTGGTTCACATCAGCAGAACTACTCAGCTGAGCTCAAGACTCACAGCAATAATAAATTGTAGTTGTTTTAAGCCAAGTTTTGCAGTAGTCCGTTATGTAATGATAATTAACTTATACTTAATGATAGTAGTGATAATCAGAGAACACCATTAATCTGGCATAAAAGCTAGATTTGTGTCATCGAATGCTGATTTATTCGGTGTTTTATATATATACACCTATACATTTAGAAAAGAAAAGAAAACCTTACTATTAAATTCCTACATGAAAAACAATATTTTTGGATTGGGAATCTGAAAAACAATCTAGTAAACCATCACCCCTCTTTTTCCTAAAATGTTAAAATGTTAAATGTTAAAAACTACTAAAAATATACAGGCAGTCCCCAAGTTACAAACATCCAACTATGTATAACCCATACTTACCAATGGAGGCTGTAACAGGTACATGCACCTATCCCAACTCACATATAAATTCAACTTAAAACAAACTTAAAGAACCGGTCTGAGGACTGACTGTAATTGCAATTTCTGATAACATGATGTATCTTTGGAAAACAACTATCACATTACAGTAACTGGCTCTTAGAAGGGAATTATTTTCATAGCTAACTTAAATTGAAGTTTTAGATAGTTTTTTTGCTTTGGTTTAAGTAAGTTTTTTTTGCTTTGGTTTAGCTTCTAGGAGTTTCTGAATTATCCCAGTGCTACTACAACTTTAAATTTTTAAAAGCACTATACCGTAAGAGCAACTTTTTAATGCAAGAGAATCAAATCTTGTTTCAAAGAGTCAAAAATAACTAAACCATATTAACTCAATACCTACCACAAATAATACAGTAGCTTCCTAAACTGACAGGCATCCAATATATTTAAACAGATGACAGAGATTCCATCTATTCTTTTCTATGAAGAACCAGAATTACTACTTTAACAATCTAGTCACTAACCTATCACCATCATGCCAATAAGCTTCTACTGATTGCTAGGAAAGTAATTTTGTACCCAAGGCAAGAACCCAGGCACTCATGATTCATTTGGTATGATTGCAGACATGGAAAGACTTGCAAATAAGTACTTTTTAAAAAAGCAATGAAATCTTTAATAATTTGTTAAATTGTTCCTAAATGATCTTTTTATTAAACCAGTTGTCCATAAAAATCAAAACTGTATTGTGGCATTTAAAATCAATGAAAATTCTTGTGAGGGTTTAGCAGCATTAAACTTTAAATACCTTTAACGTATTCTGAGAGATTTACAGAAATAATTTGGTTTACTATTTTTAAACAAACTTAAATGCTCCTCTCCATTACAAAGGAGACTGTGGATGTTAGAGAAGTTCAACACAGAGGGCTACCCTACAAAACAGGATTTTCCATTCATTAACATTTAACTATACTAAAAAGGTACAGATTCTCGACAGGAATTAGATAGAAGAAATAACAACTAAAATGATGGCTATCAGATATCTTTCATGGTGGCGCATTTGCCCTTGGGCCCCATGTTGCTCTTATGAGGACTTTTTTTGCTTATCTATGGTGCTGGATATCACAAAAAGTATGCATAGACCATTTTTATTCGTTTTTTTGTGGGGGTTTTTTTGTTTGTTTGTTTTTTTGCTAATCAGCTTTCATTAGTGTTTGTATACTTAATGTGTGGCCCAAGACAATTCATTCTTCCAATATGCAGCAAAGGAACAAAAAGATTGGACACCCTAAGTCAGGGGTGGCGAACACGTGGCTCTCGAGCCGCATGCGGCTCCCGGCCAAAATGAATGAGGCTCTTTGCCTCTTATCATTATTTTGTATACTGTGGCTCTTTGCCAAGTTTGGATTTTGTTATGCTGCTTCTGAGGAGGGACCTCTGAGGAGAGATCTCT
>CAUYPK010051676.1:0-40096 GCA_963574355.1 Loris lydekkerianus | reverse complement strand
GCATCTTAGAATGGGTACAGGCGAAACTTACTAAAGGCAGAATACAAATGTCTACATACAGTAACTAAGAAAATGCCATGAAGGCTACATTGAACAGTTTGATGAGAATATTTCAGATTGTATATGAAACCAGCACATTATGCCCCTTGATTGCACTAATGTACACAGCTATGATTTAACAATAAAAAAAATAATAAAGCTAAAAAAATTGTCACATGGATGAAATGGGATAATTCATGCAGACTAGTTGCTGTAGGATAAGTGAGTCAGCTCTTATTACTATTTCGTAAAGGTGTGTCTTACAATAAATTTCCAAGGAATTCCTAGAAGGATGCTTCAGTTACAGAATTCCTGGGCTTCATTTAGACTTGTTTGAGCATTTCATTATACCAAAACTATGTTTTGTGAAAAGCCTTGGGCAGGTTAGCAGATATTTCATAACTAGCTCCAGAATACAAGTAAAATCTTTACATTTCCACAAAAAAACAAATAATTGCCACCTATAGGCAAGTATAGCTTTTTTGTTGTTGTTATTGGGGATACAGAGTACAGAGAACCAGGTCATTTATTAGGTAAAGTCCCTCATATAATTGTGTCCTGCCTCCAAGAGGTGTATCATAAACTGTGGTCCCCCACACCCCCTCCCTCATTCCCTCACACACACCCCATGGTGTACTAGGTCATCAATTGTCCTCATAGATTTCTTTTAAATCATCCCAAATACTTGGATATTGATTCTGATTTGTTTTCTATTCTAGGGTCAACTGAAACAGTATTTAAGAAGAGATTGTCTAAGGAATGCTAAACTATTTCTAGGACTAATTAGTGTTATCTAGTACATGAACTAGATTACATTACAAAACTAAGACTTAATACTGGGTCAATGGCTTTAAAACAGAGAACATTTCTGGTTTTTTCTTTTGGAAAAGCTTGTTATTTACAATATCCATTCTTTATGTTTTCTCAAATTTCAATACTAGGAAAAAAGCTGTTACTTCAAGAAGAGATACTCCATATTTATACTACTATAATTCTTTCTTCCTTAAGCTGTTGAGATTTCTACTTTACCTTTAATAAATTCATGGGTTAATTAGGATCAATTTTTTTTAAGGACTTTTCTAGAAGCAGGCAAGGTATAAATAACACGTGGACCAAGAATATAGTCACAATGTGACATTCATGTTGCCAGGTCAACCTTTTAAAGGCTCAGTCAGGTTACCCAGGCTGCCTGTAATATATTAGTACCAGTTTTCCCCACGTATTTTCTTAATAAAAATTGATTTTTATTAAGTATTTTGCTGGATAGATAGGCATAAAAGAGGTACTTACAAAAAGGTTCTTTTTTCTTTACATTGTGTCTGTCATCTCAAAGAACAGGGGTTTCATGAAGGGAAGAATGTTTGCCTGCTCCATGCCAGCACCCAGGTACCTGCCCTGAGTAAACGCTCAACTGTTGATTGCATGAGCACAATGAAAAGGTGAGCCACACGGTTTCCTGCTATAAAAACAAGCTTGTCTTTTCTCCAAGACAGACTATTTTTTCTTACCTGTCAGAAGTAGCCTTCCCTTCTTATTCCCCCCTTCAATGTGTCCCTTTCCTCATTTTCTGTTTCTTTAGGGAGTTTAGTGCCTGTCACCTTCCTAGCCGCCACTACCAGGGTGAACCCAACAGAGATCCCTCTAGCCCCAAAGATGCCCAAAGGATGTGGTGGACACACGTTCACATGGTGAAAGCACTTCTTTGGGCTTTCAACAGCCTAAGGCACCCAGCAGCTTCTTCCCTGATCCCCACTAAAGTCACCAAGAGTCCATCAGAACGTAGATTCGCACAGCACAAGAAGTGGAAAGAAAGCTGCCGGCCAGAGCCACAGGAAGGGACAGACATGAAAAAAGGCAAAATCAGAAGCAGGGAAGAGTGTCTCCAGCGACACAAAGGCTGACAGGAACAAACAGGGAAGCTGGCCTGGAGGGCTGAACTGGACATCCAAACAAGCAAACTGGACATCAGAAGTTCAGGGACTCAGTCAAGCAAGGTGTCAGTACCAGGCTCTGCACTGCAAGAAAGGAGCCTAAGTCAGCATGCGCCAAGCAAGGCTCTCTGTGCGTATCTGACTAAGGGGACAATCGTGGGACGCAGAAATTAGGCAGAAAGGCTCCAAGGGCAGAGAGAGCAGTGCCTGCGACTATTAGCAACTTCAGCAAATAGCCGCAAACTGTACACTTCACCATAATAAATTAGAGGATAGTCTTAACTGTTGACAGCCTACATTTCTAATGTTTAGGGTTTTGTCCCCTCAGAAATTTAGTGGTAGATGAGTAAGGAAGTGTTAGGAATTGTCATTAAAGGGGGGAAAGGCACTTGTGTTGTAGACTACTCTGGTTGTATTCCATAGGCATGTCCCATGATTCCATGATATTGCGAACTTGTACTCTAATGCTACTATGTTGAAGGACAAGGGGACTTTTTAACCCTTTATTAATGAAAATGATTTGCTTTCCTTTCATGAGCTGTTCAAAGAGGCCTCCAATTCTGGGAAGACAGTATCCAAATACCATTGAAATGACTTGCAACCCAATCGTTTCCTTAATTCAACACGTTCGCTAATGTTTCCATAGGCAACGGATCTCAGACCAGGTCTTCGAAGAAAAAAGTGTTCCTGAATGAAAATAAAGAGTTAAAATTTATTCAACCTGACAAATCTTTGGTAATCAAATCATGATATCTAACGTGGAACTCAGAAATCCCACCCAATTTCCTCTGCGGGGGGAACAAGGGCAGAAACATACCACCGAGTCTTGGATTTGCTGACCCAGCACACGGCACCCATAAGATGTGCCACGGCACCATGACAAGTGTCAGAGTGGATCCAAGAGGGCGGCCCGGCTTCTGAGGAGCTGAAAAAACCCAGCCATCTGTGGTAGTACCCCTCTTCAGACTCTCAGTGATACACCAGGAGGATCCCCTCACTCCCCAGACCCAATCAATAATTCCGTCTTCTCAGAAACGGGGGATACTGTGGGTATAATGGGATGGCCGGGTTCAAAGTCCAGCTCTGCTGTTAATTATCTGTATGACCTTAGCGAGTTAGTTGAAGCCTCCCCTCTTAAGGTTGTTGTGAAGACTGAACACTTTAATAAGTACTTGTTGCAAAGCCCCTGGGAGAGGAAGGCTGGCCCAGAGTAACCAACCCCTGGTTGGTTTTTTGTGTGCTGTGACTTAAGGAAGACGAAGAATAAAAGTCTAATGGACTCTGCTGGACGCACATTAAAAGAGGTATTCTAAGTAGACAGAAGCCTCCTAGACAGCAGAACCCTTATACGTTCATCTGTGCATCCCCAGTGCCTGGGATACAGGCTACGACTTGTGTTGCATCAGAGAGTGAGTTTGCTTACCTAAATCAACTTATCATGGGCATGCCTCTTTGGGTTCTCCCTGGGAGCCTTCACCACAGATCAAGGTAGGTCTTTGCCAGCTCTAGATCCCGAGGGCAGATTGGTATAGGGGATGGAGGAGAGTGTTATCATTTCCATCTCCCTGGACAAAGCCCCCTCTTCTCTGGGTCAGTCACTAAATTTCCCAATGTGCCACATCATACAAGCCATTGATTTTATACTTAACATTACATTAATTTTTTTTAGCACTATGTGTTTTATGAAATTCTGAAAACCACTCAGAGATATCTATGTTCAATTCAACCACCTAGATCCATAATCAGAGCTCACAGGAAAAAAAAATCAATGAACATGAAAATAAGCTCACGATCTCTTACAATAAACACAATTTTGAATAATGAGTCTTTTTTTAACTTATCAGATTAGAAGAGTATCACTGTTCAATTATAACCGTTTTGCAGAGACAGGCCCTCTCGTATACATTTGAAGGTGCTGTAGATGGCAGCACAGATGCTCAAGTTCAGTTTGGATATTACCCATCAGGGTCTAAAATGCAGTAGCTAGTGTCCCAGTGAGTTCATATCTTGAATTTATTCCAAAGATACATTTGCACAAATGTGCAAAAAGATATGTGTAAAGAATGTTCATTTAAGTATTGTTAAGAAATAACGAAAAGCCAGGATGATCAGAATGGTTATCAAAAGGGAGTATTTACCAATGGGATTGATTTTAGTGGATCCATCCAAAGGAACTATTAGAAAGGATGAGATTTCGGGCGGCGCCTGCGGCTTAGTGAGTAGGGCGCCAGCCCCATATACTGAGAGGGGTGGCTTTGAATCCAGCCCCAGCCAAACTGCAACAACAAAGTAGCCGGATGTTGCGGCGAGCACCTGTAGTCCCACCTACTCGGAGGCTGAGGCAGGAGAATCGCCTACGCCAAAGAGCTAGAGGTTGCTGTGAGCTGTGACGCCACAGCACTCTACCGAGGGCAAGCGACAAAGTAAGACTCTGTCTCTAAAAAAAAAAAAAAACAAAAGGATGAGATTTCCATGTTCTTTTTTTTTTTTTTTTTTTGAGACAGAGCCTCACTTTGTCATCCTGGGTATAGTGTGTCATGGCATCACAGCTCACAGCAACCTCAAACTCTTGGGCTCAAGAGATTCTCTTGCCTCAGCCTTCCAAGTAGCTGTGACTACAGGCACCTACCACAATGTCTGGCTATTTTTTTTTTTTTTTTTTTTTTTAGAGACGGGGTCTCCCTCTTGCTCAGGCTGGTCTCAAACTCCTGAGCTCAAGCCATCTATCCACCTCAGCCTCCAAGAGTGTCAGGATTACAGGCGTCAGCCACCATACCTGGTCTTTTTTTTTTTTTTTTTTTTTTTTTTTTTTGAGACAGAGTCTCACTCTGTTGCCCAGGCTAGAGTGCTGTGTCATCATCATGGCTCACAGCAACCTCAAACTCTTGGGCTTAAGCAATCCTTTTGCTTCAGTCTCCCAAGTAGCTGGGACTACAGATGCCCCTATAACACCTGGCTAGTTTTTCTAGTACAGACAGCTCTTGCTCTTGTTCAGACTGGTCTCAAACTCCTGAGCTCAAGCAATCCTTCTTCCTTGGACTCCCAGAGTACTAGGATTACAGTTGTGAGCTGCTATGCCCAGCCTATGTTCTGATTTTGAAATAAGATTTGAAATGTATTTTTAAAACATACTAAAAAATGAAAATTCAGAACAAAATATTTTGCAAATATAACTATGTAAAAGAAAAGGGTACAGTTTTGTGCACATGGGTGTGGTAAGAGGCAACTACAAAGAATAATTCAGTTATTACTTCTGAGGGGTGGACCTGTGGGCTTAGAACTCACTTTTCACTTCATACTCTTCAGTAATGTATGCCATTTGAAAATGAGCATGTTTTATGTTTTTATCAAATATCAGAACTATAATAAACATAAAAAGTACATAAAATATAAATGTACAGCTTAATGGGTTGTTGTAAAATCAAGCCCAGCATCTTGAAGTCAAGAAACAGAATATCGGGCAGGTGCAGTGGCTCACGCCTATAACCTAGCACTTTGGAAGGCCAAGGAGGATGGATCACTTGAGCTCAAGGGTTTGAGACCAGCCTGAGCAAAAGTGACACCCCATCTCTACCAAAAATAGAAAAACTAGCTAGGCATTGTGGTAGGTGCCTGTAGTCCCAGCTACTCCAGAGGCTGAGACAGGAGGATCTCTTAAGGCCAAGAGTGTGAGGTTGCTGTGAGCTATGATGATGACACAGTACTCTATCCAGGGCAACAGAGTGAGAATCTGTCTCAAGAAAAAGAAAAGAAAAAAGAAAGAAAGAAAAGAAAAGAAATAGAACATTACCAGCATCCCAAGAACCCTTTCTCCCCTTACCTGATCATATCCCTTTTCCCCAGTTTAAACATCAGGTCTTTGCATTTTATTCTGGCGTTAGTATCTACTGATGCATGTACACATTACATGATTTATTTTTACCCATTTTTAACTTCATTGAAAGGGAATAATACAGTGTATATTCCATTGTGTTTGGCTGCTTTTACTCACCATTATACCTTTAAGATTTACCTGTGCTGTCGTGATGCATGACAGTGTCTCAGTCAGCTATGGCCTGCATGTTGATCATGGTCATAGGATTATAATATAGTCATTTTTATTGTGTCTTTTCTATGTATAGATATGTTTAGATACACAAATACTTAACCTTCACGTTACAATTGCCTGCAGTACTCAGTACAGTAACCTGTTGTAGCAGGGTGAACAACCTGTGCCCACAGGCCATGTGCAGATTACTTGAGGACTGTTTTGTTTATTTGAGGCCTGTTTTTCTTATCTCTGGTGTCGGATATCTTGAAAAGAATGCATTACCTTTTTTGTCTTAATTTTGCTAATCAGCTTTCATTAGTGTTTGTGAATTAAATGTGTGGCCCAAGACAACTCTTATTCTTCTGATGTGTGGCAGAAAAGAAAACATACCCCCATTGCAGGTTTATAGGCCTTGGAGAAATAGGCCATCCTATGTGGCCTCGGCTGTACCATCTGTGCTGTTTGCACAATGACAAGATTGCCTAACTCAGTGGTTCAACCTTCCTAATGCCACAGCCCTTTAATACAGTTCCTGTGGGTCACGACCCACAGGTTGAGAACCGCTGGCCTAACTGCATTTCTCAGGCCCTATTCTCAATATTAAGTCACACGTGACTGTATATCTACAGTTAATTTTCATTGCTGTTTAGTATTACACCAACTAAATCTATCACATTTATTCATTCTAGTCTTTTTTTTTTTTTTTTTTTTTTTTGAGACAAGGCCTTGCTGTATCTCCTGAGCAAGAATTCAGTGCCGTGATTGTAACTCACAGCAACCTCAAACTCCTGGGCTCACACAATACTCCTGCCTGAGCAGGAGTCCTAAGTAACTAGGACTACAGGCACATGCTATCATACCCAGATAATTTTTCTGGGTTTTGTTTGTTTTTGTAGAGACACTGTCTTGTTCTTGCTAAGGCTGGTCTTAAACCTCTGGCCTCAAGTAACCCTCCTGCCTTGGCCTCCCAAAGCACTAGGATTACAGGTGTGAGCCACTGTGCCTGGCCTACCCACTCCAGTCTTGATGAGCATTTGTGTTGCACAGTTGATTCTTGAACAACACAAGTTTGAAATGCATAGGTCCACTTATACATGGAATTTTTTCAACCAAAGGTGAATTAAAAACAGTATTCCTGGGATAGAAACCCATGAACATGGAGGGACAACTTTTCATATCCAGGGGTTCTGCAGGGCCAACTTTAGTATGGATTTAGTGTAGATTATAGTGTGAACGGGCTCCTGGAACCAGTCCTCTGTGGACACCAAGGGACAACTATATTCGGTTTTGGCTAACACAAACAATGCTGTTTCTCCCCATTCTTGTTCGTGTGTCCTGGAAAAGCGAGCATTTCTATAGTATATACTCTGAACAGAATTGCCTAATCATAGGGTATTCATATCTTTTACTTTAGTAGATGTTACCAAACTATTTTCAAAAGTGAGCTTATGATAATTAACACCTGCATTAGCAGTGGCTGGGAATTCCCATTGTTCACCAATATTTGGTCCTATCAGATTTAAAAAATTTTACCAATCTAGGGGGTGGTGGAGAAAAAGCTGAGGTTTTAATTCAGGGTTTAATCACCCTGATTACAAAAGAAATCAAGCATTATTACTTTCATAATTTAAAAGAAAGGTAAGATGAAGACCAAGATCTGCTATCGCAGACAGATTCTTACATACTCCCCCCCATTCATCTGAAATGAGGTCTTGCTGGGGGTTCCCTTCCTCTATGTGGCTTCTGGATAGATACACACCGTTAGGTCCTGGCAAGGGGAGGATGTACAACTGGAGGGGCCTAGATTTGACACAGTAATCTCTGCTGGTGGAACTCAGGTAGTGGAGGTTCTTACGGGGTCCCCGAACCAGCAGCACCCACATCCTCTGGGAAATCGGTAATGGAGGAAAAATATCTGAAGAGCTGCGTGTAGGGATGGGGCAGAGAGAGGCTGTTTGCCTCCAGCATCTGGTAATTCCTTGGGGATGGGTGGGGGGTTGGGGGTGGGTGGGAAATAGATCTTGGCCAAACAAATAGAAAAAGACCTCTCTTGATTTACTTCTGAGAAGTAACTTTAGTTTCCCTAGAAATTAAAATAAAAATGAGGTGCAAGAGTGGTAGCTCAGAACTAACTAATTGAGAATAGGGTTGGGGTGGGTTGATGAGAGGTTGGCGGGGGAACCATTAATTTAAGGAAAACAGAGAAAAAAACAAAAATTGTATCTAGACAAGCAGCAGAAGGCTTCTCCAGAACAAGCCCCACTCCTCACCTTATATTCATCCAGCCAGACGTGCACCATTCTTAGAGAGTTATGTGTCAAGGCTCTCGTGAGGGTAGGAAGGTTGCTGAATTGTTTCTTAGCAATATGCCCTACTCGGGAACAAGGGATTATGAAGAGCTGGCCGCCACACATCCAGATCTAGGCATAAGAACAAGAAACATACTAATTTTTTCTGCTAGTAATAGGCAATGGTTATATTTTTTATAAGCATAATCATAGCTAATATTAAGTTTCTTATTTTATTTAATCCTCACAGCGACCTTATAATGTACAAACCATGATTATCCCCATTTTACAGATGAGGAAAGAAGTTTGCCCAGGGGCATGGAAGTTAAGTGGCAGAACCCAGTGTTCATCTGACTTGAGCGCCAGTCTGAATGGTCAGCAATTCTGCCTCTTTCGTAATTAAGCACAGGCGTTGCTGACTGTAAGTAAGGAATGAGAAAAATGCTGATCATGACGGAATTCATTATTTGTTCATTCTTTTTATATTTAAAACACTTTATCGCACTTCCTACTTTTTCATCCATTGCTAAGAGTCGTTTCTGTTTTGTTTTTGAGACAGAGTCTCACTCTGTTGCCCAGGCTAGAGTGCAGGGGCATCCTCAGAGCTCACAGCAGCCTCAAACTCCAGGGGTCAAGCGATCCTCTTGCCTTAGCTTCCCCAGTGGTTGGGACTACATGAGGCCAAGCAGGGACATGTCAAAGAAAAAGAAAAGTGCTTATTGTTCTAAGCCACTCAGTTTCGAGGTGGTTTGAGACCTACCTCAAACTAGCCGCCTGATTCCTAAAATCCTTAGGAATAGAAATTCACAGACGGGCCAAAGAGGGTAACCCACGGAAGCGTGCCGCCCAGAGTGTGAGGAAGGTATGGAGGAGCTGGCCTAGGTCTCTGTCTGGGATATAGATGAGCAAAAGTCCGCCTCACCCTTTCTCTGTTACAGAATGTGCAGTTTGTTTTCGCATCACAGCATCCAAAAGACACCTTGGGCAGAGTCTAAACTGGTGTAGGCATCAAGGAGGTCCAGTCTGGGGCTGGGGCAGAGAGGGAGGCTTGTCTCAGTGGTAATCCTTGCCGTGCAAGTCAGGGCCCTGGTTTCTAGGGCAGCATACCTTGCCAACATCTGGGGATTCCAGGAGGGGGCACAGGTGCTGGGGAGCTGGGGCAGGTGGAGACTGCAGGTAGGCAGGGTCTGTTTGAGGCCAGCTTCTGATTTGCTGGGAAAACTGAAGTGCAGATTTTGAAGTTCAGTTGTGAGAACCATTCAGAGGCTAGGAGTGAGTCTGAAGCTCTGGGGACACCCAGGGTACCATCAGTCTCCACGAGCTATGGTAGCATTGAGCTCAGGACAACTCAAGTAAGTTCTGAGCACTGGAGGCTTCCAAAGCAGGGCCAACAAAGCAGGGCCAACACAGCTAAGAAGTGACTTAGAAAAGGGAAGAGGTGACCAAGTGTTGGGGGGAAGGGTCTCTCGACCTGAATTTGAGTAGATAGTACCAGGCAGGAAGCAGTAGGTTTGGAGCATAGCAGTTACTAGTTCTGTGAATTTGGGCAAATTTATTCAACTGCTCTGTGACTCATTTCCCCATTCTAAATAGGAGATAATGGTGGTTCCTACCTCACAGGTTTGTTATGAGGATTAAATGAGTTAGCATCTGCAAGACTTTAAAGCAATACATGTTTGGCTTAATAAGAACTTGTTTAATAAATAAAATACATTTTTATCCTTTACATATAGCTTAAGTGCCATTTCTTGAAGGAAGCCATCTAGGGTACACATTTCTCTCAAGACAAGGCTCCATTCCCCCTTTATGTGATCTCATAGTAAGTCCTCTATTGCTCCATTGTGTTAATCAAAAATTAAATGATCTCATTCTACTCCAGTAGATTGGAAGGTTTACGACACTGGAAGCCACTTTGGCACTGCGTGCTGCTGTCTATTAGCACCCAGCACAGTGCTTTGCGCATAGCATGTGCTTATTAAATACCATTGGATTAATGGATGAGGATCGTGTCTCCTTTGAAGGCCCATTATATGGCACAGTTTGACTTAAAGAATGTGCCCCTTAAATGATGGCTGAATTGAACTTAAGTAGAACTCTCAAGAGATAGCCTTAAACTGAAACTATGGATTTGAGTACTGTCACCATACAGGTGTTAGTTACAGCCATGGGAGGTGACACTCTTTTTTTTTTTTTTTGTTTGTTTGAGACAGAGTCTCAAGCTGTTTCGCTGGTTAGAGTACTGTGGCATCACAGCTCACAGCAACCTCAAACTCTTGGGCTTAAGCGATTCTCTTGCCTCAGCCTCCCAAGTAGCTGGGGCTACAGGTGCCCGCCATAACACCCAGCTATTTTTTTTGTTGTGGCAGTTGTCATTTTTGTTTTAGCTGGCCTGGGCCAGTTCAAACCTGCCTGCCTCGGTGTATATGGCCAGTGCCCTACCCACTGAGCCATGGGCGCCACCAAGGAGGTCATGCTCTTAAAAACATCAACATGGGTGTGGCACAGATCCTCCCCTTCCAGTTGCTATCTCTTTAGTTACTGGAACATCGGAGAGTCCACACAGCCTGGACCTGGTAGCTGGGCTGCAGGTGGGAGGTATTGGGCTGCCACAGAGTAGAGGCTCTTTCACATAGGATATAGGAATATTGCACTATGTTGACAACCAACTTGGCTTCATGGGTGCAGCATGGCTTGGTGACAACTTGGAGCCTTGAAGAACAACTTCAAGGGTTGGGGTGAGAAGACACATGTCAAGGATGGAAACCTTGACGCTCTGTGTCTGAGAAATGAGAACCCGCAGGGATTCCCGAGAAGGAAATAGAGCAACTGAGCAGTGGAGGGGACCGTGAATGTTGTCCTAAAACCCGAGAAAACTTCTGGAAAGGACTGCTTAGTGTCAACTGCTTAGTGACCTCAAGTAGATGGAAGACCATAGCCATCCATGAGACTTCAGTACTAGACTGTGACAGTCCCTGGAGTGATGTCACAGGATGCTGAGAGCCTTCTAAGGATGTTGATCTACTAGAATGAGGAGTAAACGAGGAATGAAGAAGAAACACAGTTATAAAGATTTTTCTTTTCTCAGGAAAGATGAGGGTACTTGGTGTGGTTAGAGACAGCTGTCAGTGTCAAGAGGGTGCTTTAGCGATCTGTTAATTTACATATTTGTTTGTAAACAAAGACATCCAAGCTTATTTAAAAGATACAAAGGGGCATTAGGAATGGAGCAGGGATAATGAATACATTTGAATATTGTTAGCTGTCCATTGCTATCTATAGAGAATGTAGAGCCAGAGAAAGGAATGCGCTTACCTTGCAGATCCCCATGTATCACACCCACAAAATTGATTCTTTTCTGGAATACAGGTGTGCTTATTAAGTTATTAGGTCCCCAAAGGGCGTAAACCCCTCGTGCCATATTCTAAGAGAGCAATGTAATTAATGAGATCTAATCAGCAAAACAGAATAAAAAAAGTGCCCAAATCATGGGTGTTATAAAATAATGCCTGGATCAGAAGGGAACACAAGCAACAAACTTAGGAAATACTGCCAAGTAGGGGCTTGGAGGAAACTATATTGCTCTCAATATTTCCATATGCATAAAAAGTATCTGAAGTATTATGAGAGAGGTCTGTGCTTCAAAGAACTTTCAAGAAGAACAAATAGCCAGCCAGAAGACAGAGAAAAGGGAGATAAAATCACAAACAGAAAAAAAATTAGAAAAACATCCTGCAACTACCAAGACAATTAAAGAGGATCCATAGGTAAATGTAAAATACAATGTTAATTTGACTTACCATAAATTAGGAAATAAAAATAAATAAAATACATTAATTTTTTTTTAGAAATAAAAAATGTAAGGTAGAAGAATTTGATGTTTTTTGTTTGTTTTTGTTTTTTTGAGACAGAGTCTCACTTTGTCACCTTGCTAGGGTGCTGTGGCATCACAGCTCACAGCAACCTCCAACTCTTAGGCTTAGGCAATTCTCTTGCCTCAGCCTCCCGAGTAGCTGGGACTACAGGCGACCACCACAACACCTGGCTATTTTTCTGTTGCAGTTTGGCTGGGGCTGGGTTTGAACCTGACCACCACAACACCTGGCTATTTTTCTGTTGCAGTTTGGCTGGGGCTGGGTTTGAACCTGCCACCCTCGGTATATGGGGCCGGCGCTCTAGCCACTGAGCCACAGGCACTGCCCAGAATTTGATGTTTCATTAAATGTTTTCAATTGTTGCAAGGAGGCCTGTAAATTATTTATTGCATGTGATACTGGAATGGCACCAGATGTCCATGTAGGGAAATTGGACATAATTACCACAGCATTTTATGTGACTTAAAGTTGGATTTCACTCTCTATGTCCAAAGGTAACTATTTAAAAAACAAAGTCAGAATTACCCTTAGAGAAAGTTCCAGATTTTCTCCTCCCCAAAGATCCATGCCCTTGTCATACTGTCCAATTTCATTGAAATAGTGCCTGTATATGGCAAAAATTCCTCCGGCCATTGCAGGCGACCTAGAAAGGGGACACAAATGTTAAACTGATTCCACAGAGACATTTCATTATGGATTCTCCTCACAATTGTATTGAGTACCAGTAATAACTTATAGTTAGAAAACAAATAATTTTGTTAATAGTACAACTCTCTAATACAGAGGCTCTCAACCTGTGGGAAGTGTATTAAAGGCTCGTGGCATTAGGAAGGTTGAGAACCACTGCTCTAATATATATTTATGTATGTAAAAGTACTAGATTAAAACCACAGCTACCTAAATGTAGGCAGTGACTTTTACTTTGCTCTCATCACATTACATAAGCAATATATTCTACAAGTTGTCTTGATGAGAGGGAAAGTGATGTTTAGAATTTGAGTTTCTCATGAAGGTGACAATGGGTTGGGTGTGGAGTTTAGTGCTCTTCCCTTCTAAGGACATTAAGTGAACTGTAATATTTGCTTTTTGGAAACACTGTAATGTCACTAAGCATATATATATATATATATATATATTTTTTTTTTTTTTTACTTCTACTACTAGTAGGGCACAGTTAATACCAGACTAAGTAGTTTAAAAGCAATTACAAGTTCATCCAATTCACTCATCTGTACAAAAAAAGCATCTGTTGACCACCTGTGATGTGTTAGGGATTAATTAGGTACTCACCAGGCAAAGACAGACTCATATGGGGCCAAGTATAAAAGCAGGGAGACCCCGGAGAGGGGGTTGCAGGGGTTTTAGAGAAAAATAATGGGATTCTCGATAGGGAAACAACACCACAGGTGGTGAGATGTGGTCAAATTCTTGATATATTTGAAGTCGAAACTAACAGATCTACTTATGGGTGGGACCTGCACGGGTAGAGGGAAAAGAAGAATCAAGGCTGACTCTGACATTTTTGTCTGACCACTTGCAGATGAAACTGAGATGGGAAATACTGTGGGTGGGGCAGATTTGGGAAGGAAGATGCCATTTTGGATACATTTGAGAATTGTATTCAACATTCAAGTAGAGATGCCAAGTAGGCAGTTGGCTATGGTCAGATACAAGAGTCTGGAGTTCTGAGAGCACTCAGGGCTACAGACATAAATTTGGGAGGCATCAGTCCTAGACAGATGAGAATCACTGTGTAAGTCCAGGAGAGAGGGGGACCAAGGGTCAAGTCCTGGGTACTTCAACATTAAGAGTTTGGAGAGAAGAGGAGGAATTTGCAAAGGAGACAGGAAGGTGCCATAAGTTTGGGATCTAGAAAAGACGCTGGTGCCCACATCCTTGGTCTTGGGTCCCCAGAGAGCTGAGGAAGCCTGGAGGATCACTGGTGTGCACCCAAGGTCACAAATTTGCTTGATTGTTATGAGTTACGAGTTTTTAAAAACTTATTGCCTGTATATTTTGGTGGTCATTAGAACTATTGTAAGTGGCAAAAAGAAATGTATCTTGAGATATCTGTGCTAATTAATGCCATGGCTAATATCTAAAATGTTTTTCTTTTAAACCTATAAAACTAGCCCTTTTTCTCATATACATTATAATATATACATATATATATTATACAATGTATACATATATAAATCACAACTGGTATCATCTTGACAAAATTTTTATGGCTTAATTTTTTTATTTAACATAATGAGAATGTTCCTTTTTAATTAGCTTTCAAAAACTTAACTTTTAATGACTAATAGTCTACAAAAATCAATATACTATTGTTGCACATTGATTTACAATATACAATTGTATATTGTATTGCATATACAATATATTATTACTATTTATTTTTTAATAGAGACAGAGTCTCACTCTTGTTCAGGCTGGTCTTAAACTACTGAGTTTAAAGGATCCTCCCATAGGTGTGAGCACAGAATATACTTTATTTTTTTAAGCATTTCATTAATATTTGACATTTATGTTGTTTTCAGATTTTTTCTAATTAAATATTGGTATAATATATATCACTGTACTTATTTTTGATTAATTCTTTTGAAATGAATTCCAAGAAGTAGATAACTTTATCAAAAGTTAAGAATATTTATAAGCTTCTTTATATTGTCAAATTGTTTTCTAAGAGGATACCCTAATGTATGTACACATTAATGGTATATTAGAATTCCAAATATGTTACTATTTAGCAGATATATATTAGGAATACAATTTCTTTATTAAATATTTATTACTTTCACCTTAATGCCTAAAAGTATTTTATGTAGGAGATATGGGAGATTACAAAAATGATAAGCCAAATTTTTATAATTTAAATACCATAGCTACATCTTACTAAAAGTAACTTTATTTTTAATCATTGAGATGAACTCAAAAGATTGATGTTTTTGGTTTTTGTTTTTTATTAAATCAATATTTTCACATATTCAATTTTATTAAAATAAAGTATATCTCTATTCTTTCTTATTCTGAAGTCGATGACATTAACAGTAGCTAACACTTATATTAAGCAGATAACTTCTGTGTCAGGCCTTAAGCTATGTGTTTTCTAAGTATGGCTCACTTCATCCCCTCAATAATCCTAATAGGCATGTTTTTATTATCATCACCATTTGACAGATGAGGATACTGAGGCTCAGAGAGGCAACTGGCCCAAGTGAGGGCCAGTTCTTTCCTTTTTTTTTTTTTGAGACAGAGTTTCACTATGTTGCCCTTGGTAGAGTGCCATGGCATCACAGCTCACAGCAACCTCAAACTCTTGGGCTGAAGTGATTCTCTTACCTCATCCTCCCAAGTAGCTGGGACTACAGGCACCTGCCACAACGCCCGGCTATTTTTTTATTGTAATTATCATTGTTATTTAGCAGGCCTAGGTCAGGTTTGAACCCACCTGCCTTTGTAGACGTGGTGGTGCCCTAACCACTGACCTCCAGGTGCCGTGCCGAGGGCCAGTTCTTAATGCAGTACTCCATGCTTGTGGTCTTTGTGAACAGTGCCTCCTGAAGATGTGCAATGCACAGCTTGAGCAACTGTACATGGCAACCCTAGACAGTTAATCAGTGATGGAGTCCCTACTGCAAATCAGGTCTGTTTGACCTGAAATTTTAGCCAAAATGTCACTCATCAATGAATGATTTAATTCATATAGCATTGTGTTAGATACCAGAGAAACAGAGAGGTATAGATGAACTCTACATGTGGAGATAAAGGTCAAATCACATTATATATTAAGTACTAAGTGATTCTATTGACAATGACTGTGTTGTTCAGGATTATAGGCAAAGACCAAAAAAGGCTAGGAATAGTCTTATGAAAGATTTAATATTTGTGCGAAGCCTTCTAGAAAAAGAAGGCCATACAAAAGCAGAGAAGAGAAGAAAGGTCATTCCAAGAAAAGGGAATGGTATGAGAAAAGCAGAAGGTAGCAGCACATGAACGGCCGTAAGCCACAAGTCTGGAACAGATGCACAGACAGTGCAAGGTGAATCAAGAAACCTGCGTGTTACCATAAAAGCAGCAAAAAGGCTTTAATAAGAAGATTGGAGACATGGGTAATGTGGGGTTTTAAGATAAGTACTGTAGAAACAAAGAGATTGGTGGAATGGGTGGAGAAGGGAGCCCGGAGGCCATACTGTCCCTTACGGTATCAACTTTCAGTCCAAGGCAGTGTGGGCCGGGTCTGTGAGAACAGCTGGCAGAACCGACAGTTCTAATGTGAGGGTCATGGCAAAAGGTTGATCTCCTGGAGCTGATTAATCACAGGATTAGAGCATAGGCAGTAGGAGATATGAAATACGGCTTCAGAGATTCATATGGGCTCATGCTAAAGCCTGCGTAATAGTCCATATTATGGAATTCCATAGCAGAAGGTGCTAAATTATTCACAAATAATTCACAATTATTTCTTCCAATTCTTAGTCTTTACTTCATCCTTGAATCAGGATGCTGAGCAAGAGCAGGGTGTTCAGGGCGGGGACAGGTCTTGGGAATAAGGGGGTCAACAGCTGCTTCCGGGAGTGGGTCAGGAATGGCAGGAAGCATGTGGCCAGAGAACACAGACGGGTGGTAGGCAGCATCAGCTCACGTCTCTCAAAGTTTTTGGCAAAATACAGCCACCCCCATCAGAAACAAAGAAAACAGTGGAAGTGCTTCAGTGCTGGAGATCTGCAGAGTGACCATGGCAGAAGTACGGTGGGAAGGGGCAGCCAGGAGATGGCAAGGGGAGATGTCCATGTATAGATCAGAACACCTGGGCCACGTAAGAAAGAAAACTAGAAAGGGTAAAAGGAGGCAGAGGGCTGGAGGTCTGGGTAATGTCCGAGGCAGGCGTGCGTAGAGCAGAACAACCAGGAAGACCCCAGACAGTAGCCAATTTAGAAGTTGAAAGGTCTAGGACAAGGCTGAGTGTGGTGTTAATGACACACATCTTGGTTTCTGTCCATAGCTCCTGGCTCATAACTCGCATAGTCCTTGATACAGTGTTGGGGCGCCATACGCCTCAGGAGCAGCCTCAGGAATCTGACCTTCTCCTGCCCCCCTACCACCTGCCCAAGGCAGGACTCTAATCTGACTATGGGTTATAAGGAATTCCTGCCTTAAACCCGGGAGAAAGGAATGCGGTTCAGAGAGAGCAGAAAGAATCAGCACAGACAGGCCTGGCTGGGTGTGGGACACATCCTTTTTGCCTAATCACGTTTTGACACACTTGCCTGTGCTTCAGTCATGGATGAGTAATGAAGTTGCCATAAATGGCCCCAAGGATAGATTTCAAGGAGCTTCCAGAGCGCTGAACAGGAAGGTGAACAAGAACTCAGACCCTGTCCTCAGTACCTCTTCATCTTTATACATCTACTTTGTATGCTTTTGAAGATATCCTTTGCAATAAAATGGGAAATGTAAGTAAATGTTCTGTGAGCTGCTCTAGCAAATTGTCCCAAAGAGGAAGTCATGGGATCTGTAATTTGAAGCAGGTCCATCAGAAGTTCCCAAGGCCCAGACTTGTGGCTGGTACAAAGGAGCCCTCAATTTGTGGGACCTGATGCTTTCTGGGTAGACAATGCTGGAATTGAAATAGAGGACACCCAGCAGGTGTGTTGGGGAAATGCCCACATTTTGTCACAGAAGTCTCCTCTGTTGATAGCTATGGTGTGGAGCTTAGAGAAAAGCACAACAATTATAAAATAGCTAACATTTATATATTCATTTAATTATCACCACAAACTTTTGAAGTACTATTCTCCAGATTTTACAGATAAGAAAATAAGTCATAGAGAAGTTAAATAACTTGTGTAAGATCACACAGCTCTAGCTAAATCAGAATAGAGGTAAAGATCAAGGACCTGCTTAGCTAAAGTGTTAGAAAGTTTACTCACATGATTTGTGACTCAAAAAGTTTAATAGCAAGAGATGAGAAGTGAGTCTGATGTCAACATATGTGCAGTAACTGACCAGGGGAAAGCCCCTTCAAAGATAGCTGCATAAATGCAGTTAAAAGTTACAGCATACACATTTTGAAAAATGAACTGAGAATTAAAAGCAAATGCAATTATTCTCACATTTTCCAAGGTTAATAATCTAGGAGAATCAGGTTCATCTCAACCTATGAAATTACAAATGGAAATACTTGGCCAAATTATTTTATATATGAATTTGGCAAAGCTGTCTACTTCTGGGCTATCCGCAGTGTTAAGTCTTTTGTTTTTGTTCATCAATCAACGTACAACTTGCTCCTAAGAAGAAAGTTCACCTTCTCAAGATGGGCATCTGAAATCAGAGGAGTACCAACCATTGTGGTTATCTGAAATGGGGTGAGACATACATTTTCAGCTGAAGGAAGTTAAAATCTATCAAATTCTGACTTGGTGCCTGTAGCTCAAGCAGCTAAGGTGCCAGCCACATACACCAGAGCTGGCAGGGTCGAATCCAGCCCGGGCCCGTCAAACAACAATGACAACTACAACCCCAAAATAGCCGTGCGTTGTGGCGGGAGCCTATAGTCCCAGCTACTTGGGAGGCTGAGGCAAGAGAATTGCTTAAGCCCAGAAGTTGGAGGTTGCTGTGAGCTGCGACGCCACAGCACTCTACCCAGCGCAACGGCTTCGGGTTCTGTCTCCAAAAAAAAAAAAAAAAAAAAAAATCTATCAAATTCTATTACTGTATTGAAGACTTCTAAAAATAAATAACAAAACATTTCTTTTCATTAAGCCCAAGAAAAATTGAAGGAATAATCTCTGAAAGTGAAAGGTGCTTTCCCCCCACCAGGTTCCAATACATATACATTATTTCCTTAAAATCTGAAGAAATCTCACCGGATTGGATTAATAGGTCTGTCTGGTCCATCCATCTCGTAAGAGAAAACATTGTCCCATTTGAATTGCAGGTCCCAGTCAAAGGCTCCCCTTACAACAGGAGAGGGCTGATACTCCAGGGTGGTCTCATCAATGACATCTATCAGAGGGCACACCACCGTTCTGTGGTCCTTGGCAATGGAGTAGAGCAAGGGCTCCAGCCAGCCTCTGTTCACCTCACAGTGGCTGTCCAGGAACACCAGGACATCCCCTGGGGAGGCAAGAACAGGGTTCTGTTAGATTACAGGGATGAAACACAAGGCCACACAACCAAAGTTCAGTGCAATTAGTGTTGGTTGATTATTTACTATATAAAATGTATTTGGGCCAGGCATGGTGCAATCCTAGCACTCTGGGAGGCCAAGGCGGGTGGATTGCTTGAGCTCATGGGTTCCAGACCAGCCTGAGCCAGAGCAAGACCCTGTCTAAAAATAGCCGGGCATTGTGGCAGGTGCCTGTAGTCCCAGCTACTTGTAGGCTGAGGCAATAGAATCGCTTGAGCCTAGGAGTTTGAGGTTGCTGTGAGCTATGATGCCACAGCACTCTACTCAGGGCAAAAAAGTGAGACTCTGTCTCAAAAAAATAAAAAGAAAGATATATGTTTTTGGCTCTTAAATGCTTTCAGTTTCAAAGAAGAGAAACTCAATACATACACATACACACATACTTTATTAGGCACAAAAATGTGGGACATATGTGCAGATGTTCAGAGGAGGCCAATGGACTGTGAATAAGAAGGTGGAACTAAACTGGACCTTAATAAAAAAAAAAAAAAAAAGATTATAGCTTGTCCTTCACTGATCAACTTATTTTAGCAAATTTTCACCGAGAGGATGCCTTCTCAGGCATCGAGTTTGGTGCATTGATTGCAAAGATGCATAATTATTTTTGCTCTTGAGTTCAAGCTTTAACAAGGGCATATTTTCCTTAGAGGACATGGGTCATGGACATGACTAAGGTAAAGAACATGACGTGTATTGTCAAACATTGAGAACATTGTATGGGCTCATGTTGGAAAGGACTTCAAAACTCAGATAGCTTAGTTTTAGACTTTTTCTATACAGTATAAAAAAATCCCATGTTTGGATCAGAAGATATAATATTGTGAGAATGACAAAAATCCCCAAATCATTCTACAGATGTAGTGCAATTGCAATCAAAATCCCAGCAGGTTCTTTTTGTAGAAATTGATCCTAAAATCCATATGGAAAGGGAAGGGACCCAAATTAGCCAAAACAGTCTTTAAAAAAAAGTTGACGAAGTTCCTGATTTTAAGACTTACTGTAAAACAACAATAATCGAAACAGTGTAACACTGGAGTAAGGACAGACACATAAAGACCAAAGAAATAGAACTGAGAGTACAGTAATAACTGTTTATTTATGGTCAATTGATTTTTGACAAGGGCCCTCCCCCAAAAAAATCAGTGGCAAAAGCATAGTCTTTTTAATAAATGGTGCTGAAACAACTGAATATCCATATGCAAAAGAATGAAGTTGGAACCCTGCTTCAAACCATACTCAAAAATTTAGTCAAATAGATCATAGACCTAAGGTAAAGGCTTAAACTATAAAACTCAGAAGATGCAAATTGATCAAGGGGTTGGGGGAAAAAATAAAACTCAGAAGAAAGCACTGGCATTTTATGACCTCAGTTGGGGCGAATATTTTCTTAGATATGACACCAAAAGTCCAAGTGACAAAAGAACAAATACATAAATTGGACTTCAACAAAAATAAAGACTACAGAAACCATCAAGGAAGTGAAAAAAACCAAATGCACAAAATAGGAGAAAGCATTTGCAAATCATAAATCTAATAAAGGATTTGTGTCCAGATACTACGTAAAGAACTCTTACAACTCAGTAATAAAAAGACAAATAACTTGATTTAAAAATGGGCAAAGGGGTGGTGCCTGTGGTTCAGTGGGTAGGGCATCGGCCCCATTTACCGAGAGTGGCTGGTTCAAACCCGGCCCCGTAAACTGCAACAAAAAAATAGCCAGGCGTTGTGGCAGGTGCCTGTAGTCCCAGCTACTCGGGAGGCTGAGGCAAGAGAACCGCCTAAGCCCAGGAGTTGGAGGTTGCTGTGAGCTGTGACGCTACGGCTCTCTACCAAGGGCCATAAAGTGAGACTCTGTCTCTACAAAAAAAAATAATAATAGTAAAAAAATAAAAATAAAAATGGGCAAAGGATTTAAATGGACATTTATTCAAAGAAGATATATAAATGGTTCCCAAGCACATGAAAAAGTATTTGTTATCATTAGTCATTGAGGAAATGTTAATCAAAATCATAACAAGATGTCACTTCACACCCACTAGGAAGGCGAGAATAAAAAAGACAGATTTGCTATCTGAGTGCTGGTGAAGTTCTGGAGAAACTGGAATGCTGACCAGTGTTGAGTGGTGGGCGAGAGGGGAGGAAGTGAGGGAAGGAGAGTTCCTTCTTGCTGGGACCTGTGCTTAGATAGCACGGTGCCCTCTGAGCTGAATTCTCCTGTCAGAATGTGGCCGGCATGATAATTTTGAGGATCCCCCTCCTTCTCAACCCTGCTGGTCGCTTACCTGCAGTTCCCACAAACTAGGCAAATGCAGTCTATTCTGGGGGCCGGTTTCTCTCCTCAGCTCCTGTGGGTCCCGCAGCTTCCCCTCTGCTGAGACCTGTCCCTTCTGGACAGCCGTGTTGGACACCATCTCAGATGAGCTCTCTCTCTCACTCACACATTACCTGCGCAAGCTCTGCCGTGAATACAGATGCTAACCTAGAAGCAAGTAGCCTTTTTCTGCTGCCAGCCACCTCCAACTCACATGGGTTCACTTCTCCTCAACCTTGGCATTTTCCTAACTCACTTGTATCGATGTCTGAGAATGTGCTGACTCTCCAGTGCAGGGAACTCAGATCAAGTCCCCCTTACCAGGCTTCAACCAGCAGCTTTCTCCCCAAATCTCCTCTAATCGCCAACACTCTGACTCAGTTGACTCAGTTGTCTTATTGGTTCTCTATATTTATTTTGAAGTGTGTTGCGGTCACTCTGAAACTCACTTCAGAATATAATGTCTGTTATCTTCTTGCCTCAATCAAAATGAGCTAATTTTTTCATACTATTGGAAGCGCACACAGTTTTACCCTTTGCATTTTCTACCTAAAATAGCTTCTATACTATTACATAATAGTATTAGTATTTAAAAACCCTATCTGCTAATTTTATTTTCTACATCTGGACCCTCTAAAGACAGAGAAATGGCTAACAAACACACGAAAAGATGCTCAACATCATTCGTCACCAAAGAAATACGAATTAAAACCAATGTGAGGTACAATGGAACATAGGCCAGCCACGGTGGCGCACGCCTGTAATCCCAGCACTCTGGGAGGCTGAGGTGGGAGGATCCCTTGAGCTCAGGAGTCTGAGACCAGCCTGAGTAAGAACAAAACTCCACCTCTATGTAAGAAAAAAAAAAAAAAAAGGAAAAATGGTAAATAATAAGTGTTGGTAGGGATGTGGAGAAATTAGAATTTTTCTACATTGCTGGTAGGAATGTAAGTGGTGCAACCATTTAGAAAACATTTCGGCAGCTCCTCAATAAAATAAACAGAGAATTACCATACGACCAAGCAGTTCCACTTCTAGGTACATACCCAAAAGAATTCAGACAAACACGCGTACATGCATATTAACGGCAACATGAAAGCAGCCCAAACAGCCATCAACAGATGAACAGAGAAACAAACTGTGCGCCTTAGAAAGTGGAATGTTATTCAGCCACCAAAAGGAATGACGTACTGGCACATCTATAATGTGGATGACCTTCGAAAACATCACGTTCAATAAAAGAAGCCAACACAAAAGACCTTATGTTGTATGATTCCATTTCTTTGCAATGTCCAGAATGTGGTATGCAAAATCTATGTCAGGGAATCTATGCTTAAGTAAATGATCAATTTTTGTGAAATACGTTAAGCATTTATATTTAGTTCTCACTACCCATTTGTTAAACCTAGCCATTGGGATTTTGTTAAAAAAAAATCTGAAGTAACAATACTATTCAAGTTTCTAATTTTTAGCCAGGCGTATGCTATTCAGAAGGCTGGGGTAGGAAGATCACTTGCAGCCAGGAGTTTGAAACTAGCCTGGGCAACATAGTGAGGCTCCCATCTCTACAAAAATTGTTTAAGAACTAGCTGGAAGTGATGGTCACACACCTGTAGTCCCAGCTACTTGGGAGGCTGAGGCAGGAGCATGGCATGAACCCAGGAGTTGGAGACTGCAGTAAGCTATGATCTCACCATTGCACTCCAGCCTAGGCAACAGAGCATGACCCTGTATTTAAACAAACAAACAAACACCCTCAAAAAACTCTACTGTAGTGTTGCATGTTGTGTCCCACTCGACAAGAGATATCTTTAAGTTCTAACCCCCAGAACCCGAAAACGTGACTTAATTTGGAAACAGAGTCTGCGCAGATATAATTCTACTGTGGTAGAGTGGACCCGGAATTCAATGTGACTGGTGTCCTTAGAAGAGGGGAAGAGACACAGAAAGACACACAGAAAGAACCTCAGGTGACAAAAGAGGAAAGGACTGGAGGGCTGTAGCTGCAAGCCACGGGGTGACAGCCACGGCCAAAAGTTGGAAGGAGCCTCCCTACAGGTTAAGAGGGAGCATGACTGGGCCTGCACCCTGATTTTGGACTACTGGCCCCCAGAATTGTGAGAAACTATATTTCTGTTGTTTTAAGCTGCTTGGTTTGTGATACCTTGTTATAATAGCAGTCCTGGGAAACTGAGACCTGTCCCTTCTGGACAGCCATGTTGGACACCATAGGAAGGAAATATAAACCATAGACGAATATAGGTAAACATAATAAGTCAAATTTCAGAATTATTCTCATGAAGTCAGAAACAGAAAAGGTATGCCTACGAGCTCTGCTCTTAATCAACATTTGAGGAGGAAGAAGGAAAACTGTCTAATTTTAGTTGAAAATGCAAGACAGTCTACCAAGTAACCATTAACAATTAAGAGAGTTTACTGTGGCTTCCAGTGACAAGGTCATGTACACAAAGTATCTTCCTTCCTGTATACCAGTGATAGTTAGAAAATGTAACAGCAAACTCCCAATCACAATTTGAAAAAGAACAACAACAACAACGACAAGAAAATCAAGATAAATGGGGAAAAATCTTTGCACATAGCATCTATGGAAAAAATGACAAAGCATTATCAAAAGAATACAGAGGTAGATCTGAATAAACATCCATGGATGGGAACACTTATTGAAAAGATGTAAATTCCTCCTCATTTTCTTGTGTTTTATTTTTCAAAATGTTTAAAGTTAATTATGAATACATAGTAGTTATACATACTTATGGGGTTTATGTTATATTGTTACACAAACATACAATGTCTAATGAACATATCAGGTTTAATAGGCCCCAAAATATAGTTAGATAGAAAGAAGGAGAGCTAGAATTTGGAACACAGTAAGGTGATTACAGTTAACGATAATTTATTATGGCTTGGTACCTGTAGCAGAGTAGTTATGGCACTAGCCACATACACCCAGGCTGGCGTGTTCACCCAGCCCAGTCTAGCTAAACAATGATGACAACAGCAACAACAACAAAAAATAGCCGGGCGTTATGGCGGGTGCCTGTAGTCCCAGCTATTTGGGAGGCTGAGGCAAGACACTCACTTAAGCCCAAGAGTTTGAGGTTGCTGTGAGCTGTGACGCCACAGTACTCTAACCAAAGGCGACATAGTGAGACTGTCTCAAAAAAAAAAAAAAAAAAGAAAAGAAAAGAAAAGAAAAGAAAACACAATAATTTATTATGTATTTCAAAATAACTAAAAGAGTGGAATTGGAGTGTTCCTACCACAAAGAAATGATGAATGCTTAAAGTGACAGGTATCTCCCGCATTTTAATCTATAATCTCAATGCAATTCCAATGAAAACCCCAACAAATACTTCATAGAATTTGATAAGCTGATCCTAGCTAACACAATTTTGTAGACTGAAGTAGAAAGATTTGTCCTACAGACATTATCAAGAAGATAAGAGGATAGAAAAACTTCATATCAAGAAGATATAAAAACTTCTTATCAAGCTGTACTAATCAAGAGAATGTATGATTAGCCTAGAAATAAAAAAAATACCATAGTAGAGCAGAAGACAGAAGGCAAAATAGACCCAGGAATATTCAGACATTTGACAAATGGTGGAGCAGCACTGCAGCTCAGGAAGGAAGGATGGACTCGCCAGTGAGTGGTGTGGGGACAACCCGCTAGTCATAAAGAAACAATTACACTAGATTCTGACTTCACACCATTCCCAGAACAATCAGTTCCAAGTGGGTTTACAGTAAATACAAAACCCAAAATTTTTTTAATTGTAGAACAAATTAAAAAATGAATATCATCCTGACCTCAGAGTAAGGAAGGATTTCTTCAACAAGACATAGAATGCAAGATAAATAGGAATAATGGAAAAAACAGCAAAACATCATCAAAAGAGTACAAAAGTAGATCTGAATAAAATGTCCATGGATGAGAACAGACATTGATGAATGTGATTATTTTATTAAGTGATTTTTTTTTTGGATACAAGATCTTACTCTGTCACCCAGGCTAGGCTGCAGTGGTGTAGTCATAGCTCACAGCAACCTCAAACTCCTGGGCTCAAACCATCCTCCTGACTCAGCTTCCTGAGTAGCTGGGATTACAGGCACCTGCCAGCACACCTGACTAATTTTTCTACTTTTTGTAGAGACAGGGTCTCATCTTGCTCCAGCTGGTCTTGACTTCTTGGCCCCGAATAATCCTCTCACTTTGGCCTCCCAAAGCACTAGGATTATAGGTGTAAGCTACCGTGCCTGACCTGTTATTTAAGTCTTAAGCCATTTGGTGTATGATGCTTTGTTACGGCAAACCAATACAAGTAAACATAATAATTAAATGAAACTTCAGAATTCTGATGAAAGGCAGGAATAGGGAAAGCATACATCAAAAATATCTAAGGGTACAAATGCAACAGAAGTTTGCTTCTCGTTTGGAAGTCAAAATCAGGGTTCCTGACTGTGGACAGTTCTCCTTCATAGGGTCATCCAGGGACACAGCTTGCTGTAGGCTCTTCAACATATAGCCTCCAAGGTCACTGTACTGATCACCTAAGTCAGCCAGAATAGGAAATAAGTTGTAGAGGGACAAGCCAGCTTCCTAGGAGCCTTGGTCAGGAAGTGGCATATGTTCCTTGTACTCATGTCCCATGGCTAAAACTTAGTCACAGGGTCATTCTCATTGAAGGGAGCTAGAGTCCCCCTTCTGTGTCCGACTAGAGAAAATGGAATTTCCAGCAAACTGAAAGACTTAAAAGTTTCTGCTCAACATAAGACACCATCAACAAAGAAGGAAATATAAACCATAGACGAAGGAAGGATATTCTCAGTGTACCTAAGATTCATGTGACACATATAAAAGGTGCTATTAATCAACAACAAAACGACAAACTCAGAAGAAAAGTTGGCAAAGGACAGCTGCAAATTCACAGAAAAATGATCTGTAAACAATCTATAAAAATAAGAAAATGTACTTCATAATGTTAGTAGTACTGACAAAAGAAAGGATACACAAAAAAAATTGTGTCCCCCCCTTTACAAAAAACATTGAACTCTGGCACTGGTTAGAAAGACTGGTGATACCCAGCTCTGGTGGCAGAGAAAGGGCACTCTTGTCTACATGATGAGTCTGTTAATTGGTGCAAACTTTTCCGGACAATTTGGCAGTATCTATCCCACAATTTAAAGTAAGAATTTCTTTTTACCCAGCAATTCCACGCTTAGTAATTTACCCCATAGGCACAGTCGCACATTTGCACAAAGATAAATGCGTAAAAATTGTCAGTGCCATATTTTTGGTAATAATAATAAAACTTACTAATTTAGAAGGGGCTAAACAAATTATGATGATCAATTGTAAAATCCGTATGGAATACTATACAATGCAGCAACTACAAACTGAGGCAAGTCCTGAGTAGTCATGTGAAAAGTTCTAAAACATTAAAAATAAATTAAAAGAGTAAGTCTCAGGACAATATAGATAGTGTGACTCCATGTATTTAAAAATCCTTAAAACTTTGTGCATAAACATTTATATAAATGCATCAAAGCAAAGGCCTGAAATAATACACACCATATGGTGCTAGTGGTTTGTCTTGAGTTTTGGACAATGAATATTATCTTTGTAGTTAAATGAGAGAGTGTCTCCCCTGATTGGGCCAACTTGGAATAAGAGAATTAAAATTTTCTTTTTTCTTTTTTTTTTTGCTTTTCACTCAATAAGGAGGTGTTCCCTGCTAAGGAGCTGGGACATTTCATTAGATTGCTACGTGGCCTGTTGAAATGCCCTTACAAAAGGATTCCTCTCCCTTGGTTCTAGTTTAACGCTCTGCAAACCCCTTTCTGATGTCAGGGACTTGATTAGGCAGCATTGACCCTCAGGGAGTGGCTCTGTTGATGGTGATGGCTCACAGCCCTCCTGTGGGCTGGCTGTGGCTATCATGTTCAAGGTGATGTCTCCTCCCAGGGGAGGACCGTACTCACATCCAATGACCGCTGCCTGCCTGGTCCCCTTACCTGAATC
Organism: Loris lydekkerianus; assembly: GCA_963574355.1. Taxonomy (NCBI): domain Eukaryota; kingdom Metazoa; phylum Chordata; class Mammalia; order Primates; family Lorisidae; genus Loris; species Loris lydekkerianus. Next base: position 12,387 of record CAUYPK010051676.1, on the reverse strand, counting down.
CGGGACCTCTCTGAAAGGCTGTTGCTGGCAGCCTTGACAGTGTGCTGTTCAGAGCTCCCTTCAAGAGAACCTGCTGTAAGGAGCGCATTGGACAATTTCCTGCTGCCAAAGTTTGGGATCTACTGCAGCTGATGCCAGGACACACACTGTCTGAGGTGCTCAGACAGTGACTAAGCACAGTGCTTGTGTTTAGGGACAGTAAAAATGGAACTTCTCACTGGGCAGTCTTTGTACCTCTCTCCCATTACTGACCGAGCCTTTCTGAAAAGCACGCCCTAGGCGGAAGCTCTTCTAGGTAAACCACCTTCCTGCTCTGGTTCCTCCACAGGCGTTAGCCGCAAGCTTCTGCCCGCACTGCTTCCTCTCTTTTATCCTTCACGGTCACATAGCACCCCCCACATAGCACCCCACCTCTGAGCTGGTACCCGGGGAGCTCAGGCTGTGACATGGGCTGACAATGTGGTCCCTTTAAAAGAAAATATTCAAAATAACAAATTGACATTGTGAAGTGGAATACTTCCAACAGAAAGGTTCATATGGCTAGAATGTATTAACACTCTTCTGATGAAGCTGGAGGAGACATGGAGGGTCTCCCTGGATCACTTGTGCATGGGTTTATTCCTACACAGAAAGGAGGATCTCTGTGGCAGGTGACCGGCCCCTGTCCCCAAGAATGTGCCTACCTGACGCCCGAGCCGCTCCAATCATCCTTCCTCGAATCAGCCCCTCTCTCTTTTTGTTTCTTATTAATCTAATCTTTCCTCGAAAAACTTCCAAGACGTAGTCAAGTTTTTCTTTCAAATCATCTGGAAAAATATCCAATAGTTGACCATGTATACGTTGCAACTATGAAGATTTAAAACAATTATCATCATGATTGGTTTCTAAAAACCATGCCATTCCACAAAGTTCTAACTTTCTTTTTGAGACAGAGTCTAGCTCTGTTGCCCAGGCTGGAGTACAGTGGCATAATCATAGCTGGGTGCAATCTCGAACTCCTGGGCTTAAGGCAGCCTTCTGCCTCAGCCTCCTAAGTAGCGGGGACTATAGGGACCCACCACCATGCCTGGCAAATTTTTCTATTTTTTTGTAGAGATGGGATCTGACTCTTGCTCAGGCTGGTCTTGAACTTCTGGCCTCAAGCAGTCCTCCCACCTCAGCCTCCCCGAGTGCTATCATTACAGGTGTGAACCATCCCATCCAGCCAGAAGTTCTAACTTTAAAAGGAAATTTTATCCTAAGTAAGGGTGTAGGATAATATTTAAAAATAAACATATCCTACATCAAGCACACAAAGTGAATTCAGTGTAAGTTTAAAATGACTTGTTTTTCTTCTAGAGGCTTAGGAAGTCTGGACCCCCCTGGGTTACTCACAAAGCTTCGGCTCATTCACATCTCCGGTCATACAACAACATACATTATGAGAAAGGACAATTTTTTTAATAAATGGTGCTGGCATGTATGACAATCCACAGCTAACATCATACTGAATGGAAAATAGTTGAACTCCTAGGAACTGGAACAAGACAAGAATACCTACTTTCATCACTCCTATTCAATAGTACCAGAAGTCCTAGCCAGATCTATGAGGAAAGAGAAAGAAATAAAAGATATCCAAGTTAGAAAAGAGAAAGTCAAATAATCTCTGTTTGCTAATGATACGATCTTATAGCTAGAAAATCTTAAAGGCTCAGCCAAAAGACTCCTAGATTTGCAAAATGATTCAGTAAAGTTTCAGGATACAAAATCAATATACAAAATTAGTAGCATTTTTATATGTCAATAGTGATCAAACTGAAGCTGAAATGAAGAAGTAAATCTCATTTTCAATAGCTAAATAAATAAATAAATAAAATACCTAGGAAAATATTTACAAAGGAGGCGAAAACTATCTATAAAGAAAATAACAAGATAATGATTAAAGAATTTATAGATGACACAAACAAATGGAAAAACATACCATGGTCATGGATTAGAAGAATCAATAACATTAAAATGACCATACTGCCCAAAACAATCTACAGATTCAATCCAATTCCTGTAATTTTTACAGCATTAGAAAAAATAATCCTAAAATTCATATAAAACCAAAATAGAACCCAAATAGCCAAAGCAATCCTAACCAAAAAGAACAAAACTGGAGGCATCATATAACCTTACATCAAATTATACTGCAAGGACACGGTAACCAAAACAGCATGGTAAAAAAATAGACACATAGGCTTGGCGCCTGTATCTCAGTGGTTAGGGCACCATACACTGGGGCTGACAGGTTTGAACCCAGCCGGGCCTGCCAAACAACAATGACAACTACAACTACAACAACAAAGAAAAAATAGCCGGGCATTGTGGTGTGCCCTTGTAGTCCCAGCTGCTTGGGAGGCTAAGGCAAGAGAATCACTTAAGCCCAAGAGTTTGAGGTTGCCGTGAGCTGTGACGCCATGGCACTCTACCGAGGGTGACATAGTGAGACTCTATCTCAATAAATAAATAAATAAATATAAAAATAGACACATAGATCAATGGGACAAAATAGAGAACCCAGAATTAAAGCTGCATGTCTACAACCAACTGATATTCAACAACATGGCAAAAACATACACTGAGGAAGGGATGTCAATAAGTGGTGTGGGGAAAACTGGATTGCCACATGCAATAAAAAACTGGACCCCTATTTCTTACTATATACAAAGATTAACTCAAAATGGATTAAATATTTAAATGTAAGAACTGAAACTGTAAAAAATACTAGAAGATAATCTAGGAAAATACTCTTCTGGACATTGGCCTAGGGAAAGAATTTATGACTTAGATCTCAAAAACAAATGCAACAGAAACAAAGACGGACAAATGGGATTTAATTAAACTAAAAAACATAGCAAAAGAAGTAATAGAGAACAGACAAACTGCAGAATGGGAGAAAATATAAACTATACATCTGGCAAAGAACTAATCTCCAGAATCTACGAGGAACCCAAGTAACTCAACCACCACCAAAAAATAATACCTCCATTAAAAAGTGGGCAAAAGACTTGAACAGACATTTTTCAAAAGAAGATACACCAACAAGCATATTAAAAAAAATACACAGTGTCACTTGTTATCTGAGAAATGTAAATTAAAACCACGGTGAGTTCTTACACCAATCAGAATGGCTATTACCAAAAAGTAAAAAGCAACAGATGTTGGCAGGGATAGAAAAGGGAACACTTATACACTGTTGATGGGATTGTAAATTATTATAGTACAACCTCTCTGGAAAACAGTATGGAGATTTCTCAAAGAACTAAAAATAGACCTATCAATCCTACTCCTGGGCAAACACCCAAATGAAAGGAAATCATATCAAAAAGATATTTGCACTTGTATGTTTGTTGTAGCACTATTCACAATAGCAGAGATCTAGAGTCATCCTAAGAATAAAGAAAATGTGGTATATATACACCATGGAATATTACTCAGCAATAAAAAAGAATGAAATCACATAGCAATATGGATAAGAACTGGAAGCCATCATCTTCAGAGAAAGAATTCAGAAACAGAAAGTCAAATATCATGTTAGCACTTATAAACTGGGCTGTCACAGAGATCGACACTGGAGCCCTGGGAGGAGTGGAAGGGTGGAAAGGTGGTGAGGTATGAGAAGTTACTTAACGGTTATAACGCACAGTAATCTAATCATGGCTAAACTTAACTCTCCCTCCATGAACAAAACTGTACTTATATTCTGTATCTATAAAAAATTAAAAATGATAAATAAGTAAATTAATCGGCTTTGAGGAAACTGGATATCCACATACAGAACAATGAAACCACATCCCCATACACAAATATTAACTCAGAACGGGCTACAAACTTAAATCTAAGACCTGAAATGATGAAACTACTAAAAGAAAACATTGGGGAAATGCTTCAGAACTTTGATCTAGGTAAATATTTTTAGGTTAAGACCTCAACAGCACAGGCAACCAAACCAAAAACCAAAAACAAACAAACAAAAAACAGATAAATAAGATTACGTCAAGCTAAAAAAAATTTTCTCCACAGCAAAGGAAACAATCAACAAAGTGAAGAGACAAGCTTCAGAATGGGAGAAAATATTTTCTTTCTTTCTTTCTTTCTTTTTTTTTAATGAGACAGAGTCTCAGTCTGTCACCCTCAGTAGAGTGCTGTGGTGTCACAGCTCACAGCAACCTCAAACTCTTGGTCTCAAGTGATTTTTGTATCTCAGCCTCCCTAGTAGCTGGGACTACAGGCGCCCACCGCGACGCCTGGCTATATTTATTTATTTATTTATTTTGTAGTTGTCATTGCTGTTTAGCAGGCCCAGGCCCGGTTTGAACCCACCAGCCTTGATGTATGTGGCTGGCACCCTACCCACTGAGCTATGGGCACTGCACGAGAAAATATTTTCAAACTATCTACCCCATAAGGGATTAATAACAGAATGCATGAGGAATTCAAACAACTCAGTATAATAAAATAAATAAATAATAAACAATCTGATATTAAAATGGGCAAGAGACCTGAATAGACTATTCTCAAAACAAGAAATACAAATGTCCAAAAAGTTAATGAAAAAATACTCAACATTGCTAATCATCAGGGAAATGCAAATGAAAACTACACTGAGTGGCCGGGAGCAACTGCTCAAAGCCTATAGTCCTAGCACTCTGGGAGGCCGAGGAGGGGGCCGCCTGCGCCCAGTTCAAGACCAGCACAAGCAAGGGTGAGAACACTATCTCTACCAAAAATAGAAAAAGTAGCTGGGCCTTGTAGCCCCTGTAGTCTCAGCTACTTGGGAGGCTGAGGCAAGAGAATTGCTTGAGCCCAGGAGTTCGAGGTTGCTGTGAGCTGTGACACCTCAGCACTCTACCGAGGGCAACAGAGTGAGACTCTGTCTCAAAAAAAATAAATAAATAAAATAAAAACACAATGAGCTATTGTCTCACCCTGTTAGAATGATTATTATCAAAATAAAAAAAAAGTAACGAACCTAGTGAGGATGCAAAAAAAGAGGAACACTTGGGCAGTGTTGGTGGGAGTGTGAAGCAATACAAGCCATTATGGAGAACAGTACCGAGGTTCTTCAAAAGGCAAAAAATAGAACTATCATCAGGTCCAGCAATCCCACTGCTGGATATAGACACACAGAAGAAAGGAAATCGGTATCATAAAGGGATACTCTGTATCTGCACACCCACGTTTATTGTAGCACACCGTTCACAATAGCCAAGACAGGGCATTGACCTCAGTGTCCACCAGCGGATTAAGAGATAAAGAAAATGTGGTATATATACAGAATGGGCTATTATTCAGTTACAAAAATATAATGATGCCTTGTCATTTGCCACATGAATTGAACCCTAGGTCATTATGTTAAATGAAGTAAGCCAGAAAGACAAATGCACATATCAGGTGTTCTCACTCGTATGTGGGAGCTGAGAGAGCAGACCTCACGGAGGTGGAGGGTGGACTGGTGGGCGCCAGAGGCTGGGGAGGAAGGGAGGTGAGGAAGAGAATTTGGTAAGGGGTAAATTAGGTAGAGGAAATAAGTCTTAGTATGGATGGCACAGTAAGGAAATTAGACTTAACAATAATTATTATATATTTCATTGTACCCAGAAGAGAAGATTTGTAATGTTCTCAACTCAAAGAATAAATCTTTGAGGCAATGGATATCCCAATTACTCTGATTGGATCACTAAACATGTGTACAAGTATCAAAATATCACATGCCCCCAAAATATGAACAAGTATTACACACCAATTTTTGTGATTCAAAAAAACTTGATCACTTTCTAATTTCAACAGATGTCACGCCCTGCACTTAACTCAATATTTCTGATACCTGTCATGGAACTTGGCTCACAGCAAGTCCTTGGTACATACACTGGGGGGATGGATGAATGAATGGATGATGGATGGACGGATAATACCACGTCTGTTTGGGTGTAGTTTTATCTCAGGGTAGCTTGTCGTCTCAGGGTGTATGCACATGAGGATAGGGGGAAAGTTTTAAGACTAATTTAAGATTAATTAATGTATTTTTCCCCTATAGCACCCAGACTGTGGATGTACATATAATAAAAGTTTAATAACTGTGTGCTGAATGAAAGAAGATAAGCTTTGACCAGAAATACGAGACCAAAGGTTCAGTTTTTCCCATGAAACTTTAATGCCATAAAGGATTTCTGCATATGAAATGTACCCTTCTCTGCTCTCCTTTACATAAGTCAAGCAGCGTGTGTCTCCTTGGGGACTTCTCTGGACATTAAGTTGCTTCTCAACAGGCTTAGGATTGAACAGCTGTATGTAAGCAATTGCCTTCGATTTGTCATTATGAGGGGTAATGGAGCACCATGGGAGGAAGGGCATGGTGACTAGAGAGGGAGGTACGGGAGGGGACGGGGTGCGAGGCACAGCGCCTGCCTTTGTGGAGTTCAGAGAAGTTAGAATGTGCGACAAGGCCACAGACACACCTGGAGACACGGGGTCCCTTAAGCTGCTTTGTCGTGTGTTTGTTTCTTTCCCCTGAATAATATCTAACTCCTGGCCCCTCCACGTCGGCTTGACAAGCACATCTCAACAAGAAAAGTCAGACAAGGGAAGAGGTTGGAGAGGTTGTCTTTGTTTTGCAGCAAAAACCCAGGAGATAATGAGGAAAAGCAGCCAGGCGCTCTTTGAAGACGGGTGTCCCCTGGGAGCTACAAGAAGAGCAGAAAACGGCTCAGGCTCCTCACTCCTCGGTTCCCAGAAACGTCTGCACGGGTGATTTGATAAGCACAGGTCTGGGTCCAGACATGACCAAGTTTGCAGAGAAGCAGCTGGCCAAGACCCTCCCCGGAGGACAGGAAGGAAATGACGCCTGCAAGAGACCCAGGACTCAGAAGAGCGAAACTCTGAGAAAAAGAGGACCTAGAATCAAACTCTGTCCTATGGAGGGTGGGGGTAGAAACCTATCAGCCCATCCTATGACTTCTCAGGCTAAATGCTCTTGAGGATGCTGAGAGAAACGCGGAATAAAAGTAGCATTTACGTAGGTCACTATGAACGTTTTGAGACAGACCATGTTAGGGTTCATTATTTCACTTCCGAGAAACACAGTGACAGCGTCCCTTCTGGTTCACCTGTTCAAATTTCAACTTACTAGACTGTTGGTATTGCTGGGAGGGCTTCTTTTGTTTCCATCCATGCAGATTTTACATTGCTTAATTTTTGCATATCTCAAATTACCTGCATATCTGTAATTACCACCCATGAGATGGTCATTCCCAAAGATCATCCTGCAGAAATGCGTAACAGCCACCTGGCCGGAGGCAGGCAGCTGCGCAGAGTTTGCTTCATGGAACCCTCACACCAATGCTGTGAAGCAAGTCCCGTGATTCCCACTCACAGTGGATGGAACTGTGGCCCCACCACACCAGGATATGTCCCAGAACCTGTCAATGTGATGTTATTTGGAAGATGTAATTAAGATGTAAGATGTAATTAAGTTCAGGATCTCAAAATGAGATTATCCTGGATTATTCGGGGAGGAGATCTAAATCCAAAGACAAGCATCTTTACAAAAGGTGGGAGAGGAGACAACAAGGGAGAGAAGAGGCAGCCATACAAAGACAGAGGCAGAGACTGGAATGATGCCGGTGCAAGCCAAGGACCCGCTGGAGCCCCCACGAGCTGGAGGAGGCAAGAAGAGAGTCTCCCCTACAGAAGAGAGTCTCCCCTACAGTCTTCAACCAGGCTGTGGTCCTCCTGGCACCTCCAAAACTGCGAGAGGGTACATTTATGTTGTTTTTAGACTACCCAGTTTCTGGTGACTTGTTATGGTAGCCTTAGAAAATTAAGACATCATTTTGGGGGGTTAGAAAAATAAGGCTCAGAGAGATTAAGCAACCTCTCTGAGGACTCCCGATTCATATGAGACAGACCTGGGTTACAGACTTGCAGATGGAGCAAAAAGTGAGCATTTTCTAAGGAGCATCCTGCAGAAATGGGTCCAGAAAGGCCACCTGAAAAGAGTTCCAGAGGCAGAAAGTTTGGAAACACTGTGCCTTGAAGGTTTCCGCTGGTAAGTGCCTAGCAAAAGCTTGACAAGACCTTCCATCACCCTACCCAGAGGTTAAGTCCACACCCAGGATAGTCTTTCTCCTAGTACCCTCCCAGCACTTCCCTCCTTGGCACTTAAAAATCACAAGCCGGATGGTTAGAGATGCTGAGCATTTTTTCTTATGTTCATTGGCCACTAGCCTGTCTTCTTTTGAAAAGCTCCTGTTCATGTCTTTTGTCCACTTTTTAAGGGGATTGTTTGATTTTTTTCTTGTTCATTTGTGTGTATTATTTATAAATTCTGCTTCTTAGCCCTTTGTTGGATGTATAGCATGCAGATATTTTCTTCCATTCCACAGGTGTCTATTCTCTCTGTTGATTGTTTCCTTGGCTGCGCAGAAATCGCAAAGATGTGGAATTAGCCCAAGTGCCCATCAGTTCATGAGTGGATTAATAAAATGTGGTGTATGTACACCATGGAATCTGACTCAGCCATAAGCAAAATGGTGAACTAATACCTTTTATAACAACCTGGATGCAGCTGGAGACCATTCTCCTAAATGAAGGATTGCAAGAATGGAAACACAAGCACCACATGTGCTCTCTGTTAAATGGGAAACGATCAGCACTTTGGGTGATGAGCACACTTGTAATGTTGACTCAAATTCACATAGCCAAAACATTTGTACCCCCATCATATTCTGAAATTTTCAAGACAACATCACAAGCCTGAATAAATGCATATTTGAAATTTGTTTTGGTGGCAATTTTTCTGCCCTGCTAGACCATTGACCTCATGAGACCCATTCCTAGAGTTGCACAAGACACTTGGAACATGGCGAGGACCCATTAATACCTGCTGAATGGATGATCGAGAAAAAACTATTAAGCTTTTTAAAAACCCAGATATTCCAAACTTATTTTATTATTAAACTCTTTCCCTTAGAGAAGATCAGATTTGGGGGAAAGTTCGGGGTGAGGTCTCTGCCAAAAAAAATTAGGCTGACTCCACTGTTCTCCAAGGTTGAGTCTGGACCTCTATCCAAAGGACCTTTCACTCCAGGGAGACTCCACTCTCTCCCTGGGAAAGAGACACTCATGGGGTGATGCAATCCCAGTGAACATACCTGCGGGATGGTCAGGGGCTGAGGAAGAACAGATGAGCTGATTGAAAGTCTACATGAAAAAGCAAACATGGGATGAAAGCCAGAAAAATTCCAAAGTGAAATTTAAAAGAATAAAGAAAAATGACAGGCCATGCCAGATATCAAAATATAATAAAAATCTATATAATACTTACAACTGGTACTAAGAAAAGCCAGTAGAGGAAAGGAAAAGAGGGTCCAGATAGAAACTCCAGAACACACTGGAATTTTGTATATGATAAATGTGGTATTTCACATCACTTAAGCAAAAAAGGATTATTCAATAAGGGGTGTTGAGACAACCAACTTGCCATCTGGAAAAAAGTAAAGCTAGAGCTCATATTCACTTCTCACACCAAAGCAAATTCCAGATGGAGCAAGGATTTCAACATAAAAAATAAGCCCATAAAAGTACTCGAAAGAAATATGGAAGATTTTTTTTTTATGACTATAGAGTAGAGACAGCCTTTCTAAGCAAGACATAAACTCTCTAAACTGAGAAAGTAAGGAATTGACTTGTCTCAGTGGAAAAATGAAATTTTCTGAACTCCAAAAACCACTATACTAGTAGGCTTCTACCCAGAAGGAAAAAAATAACTTTATCATAAAGACATTTGTACTAGATTGTTTACGGCAGCTCAATTTACAATCGCCAAGTGGTGGAAACAACCCAAATGCCCATCAATCCAGGAATGGATTAACAAACTGTGGTATGGAATGGAATACTATTCAGCCATTAAAAAGATGGAGACTTTCCATCTTTTGTGTTAACTTGGATGGAGTTGAAACACATTCTTTTTAATAAAATATCACAAGAATGGAAAAGCAAATATCCAATGTACTCAATACTAATAGGAAGGCAGTAGATGATCTAATTCATGCCCACAAAGGAGAAAAACTCATTTCAATTCAAGTTGGGGAGAGGGGGAAGAAGGGAGAGGGACGAGAAGGAGAGGGGGCTTGGGGTGCTCCCACTTAATGGGCACAATGTAAGAGTGTATGACACACCTTTAGGGTACAGGACACAACTACAAGAGGGACTCTGCCTGACAAATTCAAATATTGTGACCTGGTTGTTTGTACCCTCATATCAACCTGAAAAAAATTAAAAAACAAAAAATCATCCATGAATGATTTGTCCAAAAATACACAAATTCAAAAGTCAACTAACAAACTGGGAAAAAATATCTGCAACTCATATGACAAAGGCCTAGTGTACATAATATATTTAAAGTTCTTGGAAATCAATAAGAAAATGACAGCTCAACAGGGAAAAAATGGGCAAAAAACACAGGAAAAAATTTATAAATAGTTATTGATATTCTCTTCATCATTGCCTAAAAATTGACAGAGAGTGCTGTATGTTTTTATCACATACAACACCATGCTTTGAAGTGCGTTCACATTGTGGAATGGCTGAATTTAGCTAATTAACAAATGCATCACCTCACATAGTCATAACTTTTGTGGTGAGAGCTTTTAACATCCACTCTCAATACATTTTTCAAGAGTAAAATATATCTTCATTTTAGTCATCTTGCTGTACACTAGATCTCCTGAAATTTATTCCTCCTAACTGTAATTATATATCCTTTCACCTAAACCACCTTCTGTAATTAAAGAAATGCACATTTTAAAATGAGACATCATTTTCATCTATTAGGTTGGCAAAATTCAAAACTGTGATAAGACACAGTGCTGCCACAGGGGTGGAGAAATAGGCACTCTCATGTACTGTTAGTGGAAAACATAAGTTGGGGCAGGCTCTTTGCTGGGGAATTTAGTAACTTCTATCAAAATGAGTGGGCCAGAAGGGATAAAACAGACAAAGAAGTTGATTGTGTCTATGAATGATTTGTCCATATATTTCTAGATTAAGTCAAGCTCAAGACTAACTGCCAGACTTCCAAAGCTACAATTAAAAATATATTAAAAATAAATTTTAAAAAATGAGTGGGCCAGATGCTTAGTGCATGGGCTGAATCAGTACTCATCCTGACCAGCCCAGCCGGGCCCCGAGTCGGCTTCTCTCAGCCACCTGCCAGGAAGCCACATAGCCCTTGAACTGCCACCCATACTGAGGACCTCCCTCAACTCTGGATCAGCCTGGAGCAATGCCTCCTGAATCCCGTCTGTTTCTCACCTCTTTGATTGAGATTATTGGCTGTGAACAACTGTGCCAAATATTCCCTTGTCAAATCCTATAAGAGAGAGAACATAGTGGGATAGGAGCCCAGCTGCAGAACCAACAGAACACCGAGAAAGCAGCCCCTGGCACACGGGGTGGAGGTGGAAGGCAGGGTGCATTCCACTCTTGAGCAAAAGTGTGAATTGATCATTACTGAAATTACACAAACTGGCCACTGACACCAATGACCCCCACTTGGTGAGTTCTCCAAGACCCATTACCTGAATGAGTCAGGGTGAAGTGTTAAGGAATGGAGTGACACTGGAGCCAACTTCCCAGGAGCATGGTATGGTGTCATAGCTTTTTGACAGTCATGTCCTGGAAATGGTGACTGTGGGAGCTAAGCCCCAGCTGGCTTGCTCAGAATCATGGTACCGGCTTTCCCATGCAGCGTATGTGTCCTTGGGTTACCTATACACCTTCCCTGAGCTGTGCCCAAACACCCACCACATTCTCCTATGTATGTCCACCACTCTTTCCTAATGGCATCTTGTACCCTCCCTCAAAGAAACATTAAAATGGTACATGGATTTTAAAGAAAGATTGTCTTTAGAAGACAGCAATCTGTCTTCTAAAAATTTTTCACCCTACCTTCTTCCCCTGCTACCCTTATTTACCCTTCACCTTTGGGCCCTGTATCCCAAAAAAAAGGTTAGAGGCAGTTAAATCAGGTCGAGGTCCAATATCACCAGCTCATTATCCAAGAATCTAACTATTATTCTTCACTGCTCTCCATAGCACCATGACGGGTAAGATTCCCAAAGCGGGGACAACCTAAGACAGGATATGGAGAGGCTGCACGGTGGATTACTTTCATAGTACCCAACGATGGGTAAGATCACTCTGCATTCAGTTAACCTAAGCCAGGGACCAAACCATTGATGTTTGTATCCCCATGACGGGTAAGACTGAAACTGCAAGAGCAGGCAACCTAAGACAGGGGCTATGTTTTTCCACCATACAAAAAACAAGAGGAAATTGTTGGGCCCTGACATGTGCCTGAGG
>CAUYPK010051675.1:0-17499 GCA_963574355.1 Loris lydekkerianus | reverse complement strand
GTTCCTCCATCACCTTTCCAGTTCACACTATCCCTTGCGAACCGCACTGTGATCTGTGAACTCTCACAGGAATCTGATCGCATGGGTGAGAAGACCCATGTGATCAGATTCCACTGCAGAAAAAAAGAAGGCATGTATGCCTTTTTTCTTCTGAATCTAATGCAAGTTCAGCCATACAAGCATATGGCTGAACTCGCACTGCTCAGAGATCACAACAGTGTGAACCGGGGCTTACACAGCACACAACATGCAACATCATACACAACTGAATAGCAATCAGAATATATATGCACTTACTGGGCAATTAAATTGGGTTTCCTACTCCTCAGCTGTCTGCAGAGTCAGAATAAGTTCCTATGGGGCCCTAAGCAGATTACCAGTTTGGGGCCCCCATGCAGTAACACTGAGCACTGACCATTTGCATTAACACTGAACACTGACCATTTGTGATAACACTGACTGCTGACAATTTGCATTAACACTGAGCACTTACAATTATCATAATCACTGAGCACTGACTATTTGCATTACCTCTGAGCTCTGACCATTTGCATTACCTCTGAGCACTGACAATTTGCATTAGCACCGAGCACTGACTATTTGCGTTATCACTGTGATGCAACCCCCCTAGAAACTACCACCAATCAACTAATAAACTTCAAAAAAAGGTGGCTCTATCTGCAAAAAAAAAAAAAAAAAAAAAGACCTCCTAACTTCAGGAAAAAAAGCCCCCCTTAACTGCAAAAAAAAAGGCTCTACTAACTGCAAAATAATAATAAAAAAAAAGACCTCCTAACTTCAAAAAATAAATAAATAAATAAATAAATCCTAACTTGTTCTTACCTCAGTCCTTAGGCAGCAGCAGGCTCTGCACAGGCAACCTGGTGACTCCAATTACACCAGAGACTGAGATGAGGAGTCAAGAGACAGAGAAGGAGCACAGTCGGAGAGTAGGAGGGGAATTGGAGAGTGTGGGGCACATTCCACACGTGCACACTATAGCCCGGACAGTGGGTTGCTAAGCAGGACAGCAATAACACCCGGCAGGTAATGACAGAGGGAAAGAACGGAGTCAGAGAGTTGGTGCACATTCCACACATGTGCACTGTGGCCCGGGGCAAGTCAGCCACTAAGCAGGACAGGCAGCTGTGGCAAAAACACCCAGCGGGCCGGATAAATGTCCTCGGTGGGCCGCATGTGGCCTACGGGCCGTAGTTTGAGGAGCCCTGGTCTCAATGGTGGAAATAGGTTTCCTCTGTGCTTTCACTCAGACATTAGGTGTGTGAACAAGGGAGATACAAGCGAGATCTGTTTAGGAGGAAATGGGAGTCTGCAAATTTATTCTGCATTTCAAATGCAAGAAAGAACAGTCTCCATTCTTGGGAGTGCAAATCCTTTCCTTCGAGCTATCTTTACCCCAGAGATTTACTTAATCTTCTCCTTGGACTTTCAGATAACACTGTCATGGATACTGGTTGATCCTCCTCACACAAAAAAATAAATAAAAAAAAATAATAATTTGAAGACTGAGACTCATACAGTTGCTTTGATTCTGAAAGAAGAAATGATTGGGAGAAGAAATTAGGAGTAGGATTTGAAAACTCTTTGTTAACGATCTTAAATCTTACTTTGTTTTGCTGTTAGTAAGAATTCTGGAGTATGACTATGTTGCCCAGATAGGATGATGACTACTTATTTATGTTACATCCCCACAGTGACATGCCCCTTTAACTGCTACAAAGAGAAGCTGGAGACACAGGGCCGTCTGAGCACCACTAGCAGCAGCACATTCCACCTATCTCCCCTACATTCCCATTCACTCAGAAAATGAACTTGGTTTTAAGATTGCAAAATAATCAAGCATACCTCTCTCTTTCAGGAAAAAGCCCTATTTTGCACCTCCCACAGCTTTCTTTGTTTGGAACTGTTCATTCCTGGCAGTGATATTCTTAAACCAGGGAAGAATAAGGAAATTTCACTGTCTTGGTGAAATTACCTCATTTAGGAATAATTGGTATTCACAGAAGAGATGCACATTTTCATCCACCTAGTAATGAACAAATTAACAAGACACCTACTGAGTTGTGTTAACAAAATTACCAAATGTAAAAGGAACTAATTACTAACCACTTCATCCAGACACAAAACTCAAAACTGCATTCATAATAGGCTTTGTGGCTGACTTCATGTAGACTGTGGAGAAGGAAACAAACAGGTGCTTGGTGATCAGACATAGACTATCTCTGTGATTGCTTCAGAAGTGGTGCCTGCTTCTCAAGAAGGCTGAGGATTACTTCTAGAAGCCTTTCTTCCTTGCTGGTGAAGCTGTGTGCAGTATTTATACTTTATTTTCAGAGACAACTGATTGTTATCCATAAAATAGCAACCCAAACATATAGAAATGAATTTTAGAAGCAGTAATCTTTACTGTAAAGATTTAGGCAGAGATTTTTCTTATGGTGTCAGTTAGCCAAATTCACAAGAGGCCCCTGGCTTAGGGCCTCAAAGAATTTAGCCTTAAGGCTAAATTTCTGATACAAGTGAAAGTAGGATTATCATACAAATACCAAAATTTTGGTGTTTATTCCCTAAATACTTTTTTTCTTTTTTTTGATAATGAAATTTGAAATAGGCTGGCGGTGGGTTTTCAGGCTAGGCAATTGTGAATTAAATCTCATTACACATGAAAATGGTGTCTTTCTTTTAATTTAAGGAATTTTGGGGGCTATTTACTTTAAGGAGGATTTTTGGGGGACTATTTTAAACTAAATATTTCGGCAATTCATCTAGGAAATAAACAAAAAAAAATCAGTTATTACAGAGGGCAAGATGAGTTAGGAAAGTAAACGAGGCCTTTGGGTACTTCATTCATCCATTCAAGTTAATTAACTGCCTACTAAAGTAGCCACCAAGTTCTATTCTGGGGATAAAACAAGAAATGAGACAAGTAAAATCCCCACAATCAAGTAAACTCTCTACAATACAAATATGGGGATAACATAAGGAACAAGTAAAATCTCTACACTCAAACAATATAAATATGGGGGAGCGAGGCAGATGAAAATGAAGCAAACAAAGAAAACAATAGAAAAGATAATTTTAGAGAATGATCAGTGGTACAAAGTAAAGGAAACAGGAGATATGGTAGAGTGGTGGAGTGAGTTCCAGCCGTGTTCTTCTAGTTAATCCAGTTTTCACTCATCCAGATTTTAAGAGGAACCAACTTGAGGTTCTTTGATTAGCTTTTCTGCATTTTATCATATTCTCATTGCTCAGCGATATGCACTAAGGCACTGACTGTTCTAGTTCATTTATACCTTATGTGGTAAGTTTTCTTGCACCATCAAGAGAGGAAGGCTCTCGATACATACCTCTAGGAACCCACCGAGGTTTCTGAAGAGAGGAACATCTGTATTTTGCTACATGGCAACATACTGGTTGATATCTCTCAATCAGAGTTGCCACCACGTAAACACACATATTCTGGGTGGGAGTGTGGTAGGAATGGGTAACACATGTCCTATGTGTTAAGAGCCAATAAGGCTCAAGGAGTGTTTTTTGGATGTATTAGTAAGTGAATGACTTATTCAGTGAATAAATTGAATAGATCTATGATCTTGAGACTTATCTCAGATATTATAAGGCAGAATCAAAATGTGTTAGCAGAAAAGCCAACCACACCAATACCCCCCCTCCCACACACACATACAGCTCGTACTAATAATTTTTCCAAAGCAATGTTAGAAAAGGACCCTGAAGGCCTTCTCTGTCTTGATTTGCCAGGAAGAGTTTTGTGTCATCATTTCTGTCCAGGAGACATTGCCTTTGAGACTTATGTCCAACAGCTTGACATCCCACCTCTGAGAATACATAAGGTGTCTTTTCTGACCTTCGATAGCTGAGGCCATTCCAAAGTAAGGCAAACAGTGGAATATTAGATTTTATTTATTTATTTATTTTGGAATATTAGATTTTCTTTTTAGTAAAGCAATGAGATGAAAATAGGAGATTATGGTATCATAAAAATTAGAGAACCAGTTAGCAAATTGGTGACAATTGTGACGTGGTGGAAAGAGCAGAAGACCAGGATGGCAAGAGTGGACTAGTGACTTTGGACAAGTTAATTACTTTCCCTGAAGCTTTTAAAATATGAAGTTGCTTCATGTCAGTTTTCAAAATGCAGCCTGTTAAGAGTCTCAGGGAAAGGAGAAAGGGTGATTCCATGATGAAATAGGCTCCATCTTTGTACAGAGGTTCATGTTGCCCATCAGTATGTAAAGACTCTGAAAGTCTTATTATAACAGAATTTGTTTTGCTTTGTGTAAAAGAACATTTCCAAAACTTTTCCCTTTTGATTACTATTGACATACATGGGAATATATTTTCTAAGAAATATGATTTCAGGTAGAGCAGCATTCTATAATTGTTATTTCTTTGCCCTGAATTCTGTGGATTTTGGGACCCATACAGAAATCCCTTTCTCTTTCTCCTTTACCCTTTTCTGATTTGGTCACCACTGCATTTTCAGTCTTAAATATAGTTTCTGGCATAGTGTTGATAGACATTCAATTATGAGCTATGGAAGTGAGGCTGGGGAGAGAGGAGGAGGAAAGAAGGGAGAGATAAAATAAGAAAGGAATGAAAGAAGGAGAGAAGAAAGGAAATGAGGGAGGGAGGGAGGAGGGAAGGAAAGAAGGAAGGGAGGGAGAGAGGGAGGAAGGGGAGATGAACCCTCTCATAATTTCCTACTGTTATAATCTGCCAGTTGTCAAAAGTAGCATTCCCATTTTATCCTGGAAGGTTTCTGTCACCAACCTGATGAATTTTTGCTTTACTTTTTGTTATCCCTCAGCATCTGCTTTTGAAGCTAGTGGTGGTTACTTATTAACAGAGATATTGCAGGAAAACTTACTGGCCAATTAATAACATGCTATTGATAATGCTTTTGGAGAGTTTCTGCTCCCAAAATGTAATTGTGGAGATTTTATTCTATCATTTGGCTTGAAGCACAGCATGTATTTGTCACAAGAGGACATTTGCTCCGGGGGTGAGTATGACATTGATAGGATATAATTTCACACCCACTACAACAGGTTGAAGAGTATCACTGCTTTGTAAACCTCAAGTTTGTCTGCTGTGTGGTTTCTATTTGTTTCCAGACTCTGTTTCCTAATTTGCTCTGCCAAAACTGCCAGGCTAGCAGCTTTCCAAAAAAAAATTAGGCAGGGGATATAATTTTCTGTAGCATACAATGAAAGCTGGGGGGGAGGGGGGGGAACCATGAAAGTACCAAAATGTCTTTACACAAATGCAAGAATTTTAGGAGGTTGTCAGGAAGATAACTGTGTATCTGAGTAAATGAGGTTATGACTACATTCAGATAAACAAAATCTGCTGAGATCATGTTCACAGCTTTAAAAGATAAACACCATGGAGGGATTAGATAAAGAAAAAAACATGAAGAGGTGGCATGTATATCAAAGTGTATTTACAAATATGAATGGGTTATTAATTAACATTAGTAAGCACTTAGTTGAATTGTGGCTTATGAGAGTAGCTTATAAGATCTGTACAATACTGTGATCCTCTGGCCCTGGGCTTTGCTCTGTTAGATGACCAGCAGGTGAGTGAGTGAGTGTCCCTCTGTATTTACAGCTGCTCCCCATCGCTCACATTGCTGCCTGAATTCTGCCTCCCATCAGATCAGCAGTGTTATTAGATTCCCATAGACGCACAAACCCTACTGTAAACTGTACATGTGAGGGATCTGGACTGAGAGCTCCTTATGAGACTCTAATCCCCACTCCCTGACCTCTTCCATGAAATTATCTTCTATGAAATCAGTCCCTGGTGCCAAAATGGTTGGGGACCACTGTTACAATACATTGCCAGTTTTTATGTTGCTTCCAGTGTTGTGGTAGATGCTATAATCTTCAAAACATGGCTGATACCAGACTTTATCACACATACTTAAAATTATTTGGACTTACTTGTAGATCAATATATCAATTGCTGGGTTCTCCTGAGAATACAAAAATGCAAAGAATAGATGTAGTTTTAGTCTTAAGGGACTTTGTGAACCGGCAGTAAGTTCACTGTTAATTCTCATGCAAGGCAGAATGGGAGACTCACTAAATAAGTGGTACCAACAAATTGCCAAGGAGTTCAGAGGAGGGAAGTGACACTTCTTCCACAATCAAAGCAACTGCTTTTGTGGAACGAGGCATTATACCTGGACTTAGTGGGATTCCAGGAAGAAGAGACAGGTCTGTAGAAGTAACTGCAGAAGGGAGTGAATGAGCAAAGGTGAGGGAACAGAAAACATTATCTTCTCTACCAAGTCCACCTATTTGCTGTGTGCTCTATCTTGGCTGCAGACTCTATCACCTCTATCTGGACACCCAAGGAGGGAATCTACAAGTCATTCATTACTTCTAATTTTCCCTCACTTTCCAAATGTGATGAGTCACTAAAACACCCTCATATTTGTTCTATTGTAGGATGCTGAGCATTTTAAAATTTTATTTGATCTTTAAAAAAGCTTACATAAGAGAAACATCTTTTCCTTCATTTCAAGAGTTCTAAATGGAGGAAGGTGTAGAGGGATCTTGGAGGCTCTACAATCCTTACCCTACTTGCTACACCCCACTAGTTGCTAAGATTCCCAAAGTGTACATTAAACTCCTGAAGTGAGGGACTGGAAATGTGTGGTAATTCCCCCTTGGTAATTGTTTATTATTATTATTATTATTATTATTTCAATAGATTAGGAATTCAAAAAAAATTTTTTTTATTACATAGACAGATTGTATAGTAGTGAAGTCAGGGCTTTTAGTATCACCCAAATAGTGCACATTGTACCTAACAGGTAGTTTTTGATTTCTCATCTGTTTTCCAAACTTGCCCTTGTGAGTCTCCCAAGTCTATCATGCCACTTCATGTGACCATTATTTAGCCTCCACTTATAAGTGAGTACATGAAGAGTTTTTCTTTTCCTGAGGTATTCCACTTAGGGATAATGGTTTCCATTTCCATCCGCGTTACAGTGAAAGATGTTGTTTCATTCCTTTTCATGGCTGAGCAGTACTCCATAGCATTTGTATGTATACCACATTTTCTTTATCAATTAATGGGCACTTAGGTCACATCTTTGCAATTTGTGAATTGTGCTGCTTTACACATATGAGTGCAGGTGTCTTTTTGATACAATGACTTCTTTTCCTTTGGGTAGGTACCCAGTAATGGGATTGCTGGATTGAATGATAAGTCTACTTTTAGTTCTTTGAGGAATCTACATGCAGTTTTCCATAGATGTTATACTAATTTACATTCCCACTAACACTGGATAAGCATTCCCTTTTTACTACGTTTGTGCCAACATCTATTGTTTTTTTACTTTAAAAAATGACCATTATGGCAGGGGTTAGGTAGTATCTCAGTGTGATGATTTAGTAATGGTCGTGCATTTTTTATATGTTTGTTGGTTATTTGTAAATTTGCTTTTGAAAAATGTCTGTTCGTGTCTTTTGTCCATTTTTTAATGAGTTGTGTTTTTTTTTCTTGGTGATTTGTTTGAGTTCTTTGTAAACTTTGAATATTAGTCCTCTGTCACAGATGTATAATTTGTGAAAATTTTCTCCCATGCTGTAGGTTGTCTATTTACCTGTTGATTTCTTTTGCTATGCAGAAACTTTTAGGTCTAGTTAAGTCCCATTTCTTTATTTTTGTTTTTGTTGTGTTTGTTTTCTGGAGTCTTATTTATAAATTATTTGCCAAGTCAATTTCCAGAATAATTTTTCCTAATTTTTTCCTATATTTTTATGGTGTCAGATCCTACATTTAAATATTTAATCCATTATGAGTTTATTTTTTTGCATGATGAGATGGGATTCAGTTTCATTCTCCTGCATGTGGCTCTCCAATTTTCTGAGAACCATTTACATAATAGGATGTCTTTTTCCAGTTTTGTGTTTTGATCTACTTTGTAAAACATCAATGGTTTTATTTCTGGGTTATCTATGCTTTTTTATTGATCAATGTGTCTTCATGTTTTGGTTACTATACCTTTGTAGTATAATTTGAAATTGGTAATGTGATGACATCAGATTTGTTCCTTTTACTTAAGATTGCTTTGCCATTTAGGCTCTTTTTTCTAATTCTGTATAAAATGATGTGTTACTTTGATGGGGATGGCAGTGTATCTGTAAATCCCTTGGGGCAGTATGGACATTTAACAATATTGATTCCCCAATCCATTAGAATGGGCTGTTTTTTCATTTGTTTGTATCATTAATGATTTGTTTCATTAGTGGTTTATAGTTCTTCTTGTAGAGACTTCACCTCCTTGGTTAAGTATGTTCCTGGGTAATTGATTTTATTTTTTGCAGTTATTGTAAATGAGATCGAGTTCTTGATTTGATTCTCAACTTTGCTATTATTTGCATACAGAAGTGCTACTGATTTGTGTCCATTAATTTTGTAACCTAAGATTTTACTAAATTTATTTATCAATCCTGAGTTTTTATTAAAGGAGTCTAGGCCAGACACGGTGGCTCACACCTGTAATTCCAGCACTCTGGGAGGCTGAGGCAGGTGTATTACTAGAGCTCAAGAGTTTGAGACCAGGCTGAACAAAAGTGAGACCCTTTCTCTAAAAGTAGCTGGGTGTTGTGGAGGGTGCCTGTACTACAGAGGTTGAGGCAAGAGGATCTCTTGAGCTCAAGAATTTGACGTTGCTATGAGTTATGATGCCACAGCACTCTACCAGGAGTGACAAAGTGAGACTCTATCTCAAAGAAAAAAAGAGTCTAGATATAAAAATTCTATCGTCAACAAACAGAGGTAATTTGACCATCTCTTTTCTAATTTGGATGCACTTTATTTCTTTCTCTTGTCTGATTGCTCTGGCTAGGACTTCCAAGACTTTGTTGAATAGAAGTGGTGAAAACGGGCATTCTTATTTCAGTTTCTTAGAGACATGGATTCATTTTTATACCATTCAGTATGATGTTGGCTGTGAGTTTGTCATATATGCCTTTTATTATTTTGAAGTACGTTTCTTCTATGCCTAGTTTGTGAAGGATTTTTATCATGAAGGCGTGCTGAATTTTATTGAATGCTTTTTCTGCATCTATTGAGATGATCATGTGGTTTTTATTTTTAATTATGTTTATGTGGTGAATTGCATTTATTGATTTGTGTATGTTGAACCATCTTTGCATCCCCAGGATAAAACCCATTTGATCAGGGTGAATTATTTTTTTGATGTGCTGTTGGATTCAATTTGCTAGTATTTTGTTGAGTATTTTTGCCTCTATGTTTATGAGAGATATTGGTCTGTAGTTTCTTTTCCTGGCTTTGGAATCAGGGTGATACTGGCTTTGTAGAATGAATTTGTACCTTTCCCTTCTTCCTGATGTTATAAAACAGTTTCAGTAAGAGAAGTACCAGCTCTCTTCTTTGTAGGTAGAACTTGACTGCAAATCTGTCTGGTTCTGGGCTTCTGTTGTGTTTAGCATATTTTATTTTTATTATTACAAATTCAATTTCTATTCAAGATTTCTATTTTTTTCCCAATTGAAGGTTAGAAACATTTGCCTATTTCCTCTAGATTTTCTAGTTTGTGTGCATAAAGGTGTTCTGATGATTTTTTATATTTCTGTGGTATCAGTTGTAGAGCCTCCATTTTGATTTCTGGTTGAGCTTATTTCAATCCTCTTTTCTTAGTTAATCTAGCTAGTGTTCTATTGATTCTTTTTCTTTTCAAAGAAACAACTTTCCATTTCACTGATTCTTTGTTTTGTTTATTGGTCCCAATTACATTAGTTCTGTTTTCTAATCTTTATTATTTCTTATCTTTTGCTACCTTTGACTTTGGTTGTTTGCTTGTTTTTATAGTTCTCTGAGGGGTGGCATTAGGTTATTAATTCATGATATCTCTATCTCTTTTTTTAATGTAGGCATTTGACGCTATGAATCTTCCTTTAACGCTACTTTGGTTTTGGACTTTAGTAGCATGTGTTGCCATTATTATTCAGTAAACTTTTATTTTCATCTTGATTTCTTTGTTGGACTAAAGTTTGTTCAGCAGGAAGTTGTTTAATTTCTATGTATTTGTATGATTTTGAGAGTTACTTTTGGAATTATTTTCTAGTTTTATTCCACTGCAGTCTGAAGATACCTGATATTATTGAATTTTTAAATATTTGCTGAGGGTTATTTTGTGGGCTAACATACAGTCTATCTTGGAAGATGTTTCATGTGCTGATGAGAAAATTGTATATTCTGCAGTTTGGGGGTTGAAGGTCCTATAAATGTCTATAAATTCCATTTGTTCTAGAGTCCTGTTTAAGTTCAGTATTTTTTCTGGATTCGCTGCCTTGATGATCTCCTTAGGTTTGTCAGTGGACTGCTGAAGTCCATTGCATACCTTTGTCATCATGGTCATCGTTATTACCAGTAAGGTTTCATTATTCTCATTACTAGCACGTACAGCATACTTCCTCTGCGCCTATAACAGCATTTGTTAAGAAGATAAGAGTTTTGCTTTAATTTTGATTTTCAAACTCTGAAAGTAGTTACTTGTCCAATTTTCGTAACTCTTTAGAAATTACTTACTGATTTTTTTCATTAGATATAATTTGCTTGTAACATTTATGGGAATATGTATATATATATGTGTATGTATGTGTATATATATATATATATATATATATATATATATATATATATAAAATCTCCATGAAATTCAGTGTCAGAGTCACTTCACAGCAGAAGTTGGCACTTACTAGGGTTCTCATCTAGGCAACATAGGTCATGGCAGGTTAGAAAGGACCACAAGATTTGTTCTTAAAGTATAAAGGTAAAACCACCCAGAGGAAGCCATATGGACTGACAGGAAAAGGCCCCCTAACAAAAATATTAATAATAACACAGCAACAACTGTGTTTTGTGTGTGCATGTGTTCAGGAAAGATGTATGCAAATGTAAACAAAACACATTAATTTATTTTCTCTAAAGCATAAACAAACATTGCCTTGTTTGGCAGAATCTGCTAAATGCATATTGCTCCCTTTGGCTTTTTCTTTGCTACAATAGAAGTATGTTTTATATTAAATCCATTGTTACTAGGAAATTAATCCCCAAATATGCCAGCATGGCTTTCCATAGTATTAAGAATCCCTGTTTCATATGAAAAAATGCAGCCTCTGCTAAACACATCAACCCCTGGAAATTAAAAAAAAAAAAAAAAAGAAAAAGGATAAAGTTTTCCCTTGAAGTTGAATGCAGCCGACATACAAGGAAATGCTGGCAGAGTGGTTGAGCATCATAACTTGCTGGGGGCTGCAGGCTAAGTAGGGGCTATAGAACCCTGTGTGTCCAGGAGACATTACAATGAGGGTAGTGTGCTGAGGTTGTTTGCTTATAAAGTTTTCGAAAGAAAAAAAATGGGGACTCAATAGTCATCTGCTAAATTCTCTAAAAATAAATCCTCACAGACATCTTTTTTTTTGTTTTTTTTTGTTTTTGTTTTTTGTTTTTTGTTTTTTGGATAGGGTAGCTGACTTAGCAGATAAAGGTGGTGTGGCTGACTCAATCCATCTTGACATTAGCCAAACAGTTGATGAAGTATAGTACAGGGATCAGAGTAATCACTAAGTCCGAAGGTGTCAAGGGAGTGTCACCTGCCAAGTGGCCTCTGGGACAGATGAGGGAAGGATGCAGTGAAGGTGCACAGACCCAGAGGGAAAGTGCGATAAATGACTGTGCCATTCTCGGAGCAAAGTTCTAGGCTCTTCCAGTCCCTCAAGTGGCTGGGCCGTGACATACTCTGTATTAGCCTCAAATCAGAATGCTGTGATAGTGTTTGTCTTGAGAGGTCCTTGGACAGGGTTGAAATAAAAGTGTTTTTGGAAGCCTTTATTGGAACAGTGAAACTGCACCTACAGTCAAAGAGAATTATAGCTATTGTCTGGGGGAGAAGGGCAGAAATGCCCAAGCTTTTATTATTGAGAAGTTGCAGTGCATTTGGCCTGAACTGTTGAAACTGCCTGGCTGTGCGTATGGAGTTCTGTGGATACCTGGTTTATATCACTTGACTGTGCAAGAATGTCTGTTCCATGGGGGCAGTGGCTTTTTTTCTCACTGCAGTATCTCCCATTCTGAGAAAAGCAGCTGGCATGTGGAAGGGGCCCAACAAGATGTGTTTCCTGGATGACCAGTCGTCACAAACAACAACTGCTTGCTTATCACGTATTTGGTGCTGACTTATGTGCCACTTTCCTCTTCTGAGGGACAATGGCAGAGTGAATAAGAAGTATGAAAACTCAATGTGTTGGTGCATTCTTGGGCAAGCACCCAAGACTTTCTCCACAGTGAGCAGTGGGTAAGACAAAAACCCTTGTGTCATCACTCCCTTTGCTCGTATGGGCCAAAGCTCCCTGCACAGCAGGATCTGGTAAGTAAGGTTGCTGAAACTTGCCTTAGAAGATTTGGCCATGTGAGGTTACTGATGCTGGCAGCCTTCACCTGCACGTTGCTCGTGACGTATGCATGTTCCTAAAACCCTGTGATGGGAAATAGGAGCATCCATGATTTGAGACCAGACACAGTTAGGTCTTAGAAATAACACGAACCTGGGTAACACAAGGCCAAAATGAATTGTGCAACAAGATAAATAATCTAAACCGAACTGGAGACTATGGAGAAGGATTTTGGAGGCTATGATTGCATATGTCTTCCAAGTGAAGGACCAGAAAACTCATCTCTGATATTGATGATCTGAAAAATAGAGCAGTCAATATTGAAAATGAGCTAGGATCCTGAACAGGAAGATAGATATTTTCTGATCTACCAGTCTGCCATGAGATACTTGGGTTGTTTGTCTTTTAACAAAATATTCCTCCTAATTGAAAAAGATTTAAAGAAAACAGTACAGTCCTGGTGTAGTATTTTTTTTTTTTGAGACAGAGTCTCACTTTGTTGCCACCAGTAGAGTGCTATGGTATCACAGCTCACAGCAGCCTCAAATTCTTGGGCTCAAGAGATTCTCTTGCCTCAGCCTTCAAGTACCTGGGACTACAGGCACCCACCACAACACCTGGCTATTTTTAGAGACAAAGTCTTGCTCTGGCGCAGGTTGGTCTCGAACCTGTGAGCTCAGGTGATCCACCCACCTCAGCCTCAAAGTGTTGGGATTATAGGTGTGATCCACTGTGCCCGGCCTGGTATAGTGTATTAATTATGGCCTAATAGGAATAAAATACCAACAGCATTCCACAACGGAAATCAGATTGCAAACACTAGAATTCTGCTATCAGAAATATTTCTAGACAGTTAATCTTAGCATTGGCCAAACTCTGAGTTTTGGTCAGAATTAAGAGAAAAATAATAGAAGGAGGTCTCCTTTTGGAGGCTTCTCTGTTATACCAGATTTGCACAACAGCCCTGTGAATGGGTAAATGATGCCCTTAAAATCTTAGCTTGAATGAGCTGAGGAATCAGTCTTATCACCTGAAAGAGAAGCTTTTCTATTACCAATTTTCTAAGAAAGTATTTTGGAAAAGAAAAACCTTCAGGAAATCCCTAAAATTGTATAGTCAAAGTAAAAGAAACAGGTGATAACATACTTGTTGCCACGTTTAAACTTGTAGGAGAATGAGCTTGGGATGACATTTTAAAGGAACAACAGAACTCCCCTTCTGTTCTTGATAAACTCATCTATGAATCTCTTTTTCATATTAGCCTTACTTCTCCTGATCATTTATTTACATGTCTTTGACCAAGAAGAAAAAAGAAGTCTCGTAATTTATTATATTCTGTTGTGTAGCCACATCTGATGCCAGAGGGTTAAAACCTGGACTTAACTTCTTGGAGAAGGAAAAGTTGCATACACTGGGCTGGGCTCCAGTAAAGATTTGTTGTTTTTTGTTTTTGTTTTGTTTTGTTTTTTTTCCTTTCTGTGGCCATGTGTACTTTGTCCATCTACAGGATTTTAGACCCAAATAAGTAAACACAGTTTGGAATAATTTATGCGGTGCATGTTTAGTAAATGACTGAAATTTACTCCAGATTGGAGAGATTTCTAAGGAAGACAATAGCCGTTCTCTGCTTACAGTTTCCTTAGTAAGCAATAGGTAGGGGGAATCCTTCTGCCATCACGTATGTTACTGATCTGGGCTCAGAGGCCCTGGTGTGGTGGGGCCTGGTAATAAGGTTGCCGAGTGTTGCCTGGGATGTTTAACCTCAAAGCCAGGATGTGCTTTCCTCTCTATTAAAATCCTAAGGCCCTCACCTTTGGGGCATCTGCTGGTTCTTGACTAGACAGGGATGATTGGTCTATGTTTGACATTTGCCACATGAGGTGGTGCCATTTGAAAATGTGAAATGTTCTTAGTAAGTCTGAGGAACAATTGTCATCATGTAGCGCTGATTATTAGTTACTGAGCTCCTGAGAGTCAGTTACATTTTTGTCTTTCATGGGGAAAAAATGTGCTGCTTCTTTTCCAATGTCTGTTGCTCTCTCTCTCACATGTACACATGCACTCACACACACACACACACACACACACACACGTTCTTTTTTTTTTTTTTTCAGACGTTAATGTAACTATTGGTGGTATTTTTTGTTGTGCTTATTTGTTGTGGGTCATTGTGAAGATATGTCACTGTTGACTTCATTTGTTGTAATTTGTGTAGAGCCCTTAGGAACCTCCAAGGGAAGGCCAAAGAGACAGGAACTTTGAACAGAGACCCTGGTTGCCGGGCTATTGCACATATATTCTTATTTTTATTCCAGTCTTAAGATACTGCAAGATCCCATCTGAATGACTCTCTGCTCATATCTACCCTGGAAGCCAGCCTTTGGTGTCAGTTACCATTCTCCAACCTTAGCAGGTTTTCAAAACCTCTAGCTCTAAGTTTCTCTGTTTCTGGACTTCAAAGCCCACCTTTGTGGGGATCCCAAGGAAACCAGGGAGACAGTCTTAAACTATTCCAAATGATTCACAAAGAGCCCTGAAACCTCCATTCTAGGACATCTTGTGAAGAAGGGTTTCATGACACAAATAATGTAAAATTTGTGTAAGGAGCCCTTATTTGAAATGCTTAAAAACAGAAGTGTTTTAGACTTCTGACTTTTTTCAGATTTGGGAATATCTGCATACACATAAAGAGATATCTTTAGGATAGGACCCACGTTTAAATATGAAATTCATTTATGTTTTGTATACACCTTAAATACATAGCCTAAGGTAATTTTATATAATATTTTAAAATAATTTTGAGCATGAAACAAGCTTTGTGTTAAGTACACATGTAGAGAATTTTTCATTTGTACTGTCATGTCAGTACCATACAGTTTAGGATTTTCAGGAGCATTTTATGTTTTGAGTAATTGAATTAGGGCTATTCAGACCTGATCTACCATATTTGAGCTTTTGTTAAAATTCTTGAAGGCTAGCTTGTACACAGATAGCTCAACTGCACAGATTAAAGTTTTCTTCTAGTGCTTACTTCTTTCAACTCTACAATTGAGAGATTAAAAAGTAAAATATATGATCATATTATAAATTTTCTAATTTAACCCACTAATGTATGTGGGTAAGGTCTTTATAGTTAGAATGATTTCTGTTAAGGTTTTCAGTAGTTTTGGGTAGTATGTTAGAGTTTAGCCTCACCCGAACCTTATAATATACATTTTAAGCCGACTACTTGGGCAGTTATTAATATTTTGAGAGAATATGAGGAATAAAACTAACAAAGACAATTGTCTGAGCTAAATTCATTTGCATTTCATTTTTGTGTTATATTGTTTATTTTGCTCTGATGTATACAATTAATTTCTTTGTCTCAATTTCTTTGAATAAGACCAGCCAAATTGAATTATTATTCTCTACAAAATTGTCTGCCCCTGGCACTGAATATCTTGTTATACTCTGAGACAATATAGATAGCAAATAAGTCTTTCCCTCAGTCAGTGGCAGTGCTTTAAAACAGCCACGCTGAGCCTGCCTGTGGGTCTGACATACTTTTAGAAGGTGCAGAAACAAGCTCTGCTAAAACCCACACAAAAAAAAGGTCCCCAAAGACCCAATCAGCTCTGCTCTTCTTATCTAACTCCAAAGGGTGAAACTGAACACATTGAAACCTGGAAGGTAAGAAAGCACTTCTTTCTGTAGCTCTCCCGGTGGGGGGCACATGAATTTTGCCATCAAAATCCACAAAGGAAAGACACAGGTTGGAGACTAGAATACATTTTTATTCTCATTAGCCTTGTTGAAGAAAATAAAGGACTCCAGACCTTCTCACAAGAAGAGGAACTGCACAGTCAAGTGTACAGACGTCGAAAGCACCATCATTGGGTTCAAGTCGTAGTTCTAGCACAAGTAATTTAATCTGTCTGTCTCTCAGCTTCCCCATTTGTGAAATGAGCATAAATATGAGATCTAGTCTACAGTGTTTTCAGGACGATCTGATGAGTTTGGTAAACCACATGGAATACGTGTTCACTGCAGCAGAAGGGGTGTCCAAACTTTTTTCATTTTTTGCTGCATACTGGAAAAATAAGAGCTGTCTTGGGCCACATAGTAAATGCACAAACACTAACAAAAGCTGATCACCAGAGGAAAAAAAATAAAAGGACCATGCATACTTTTCACACTATCTGATGCTATGGACAAACAAAAAAAAAGTCCTCACAAAATCAGCATGTGGCTGGTGGGGGTCAGGTTGGACATACTGGTGTGACATTGACATATGAGCACTCACCAGCATTTCTCTAGATCTGTGTCATTCAACCTTTTTTTATCTCTCTACAGCAGCATTTTTCAACCTTTTTTATCTTATGGCACACTTGAACCTATTGCTAAACTTCCATGACACACTTTTATTATGTTGATCCAAAAAAAGAATAATAATAATAAAAAAAATGGGATTAGTCCTATTAACTGCCAAAAATGGAGGCATCTGTTTATTTTTACAGGAGAAGTGCTACTTTTATGCCAACAGATCTGAGATCATGCAAAACAAGATCAAAACACTCCAAGAAGATCTAGAAAAGAGAAGAAAAGAAATTCTGGAAAATCCACTGTGGACAGGCCTACATGGTTTTTCACCCTACCGTCTTACCCTGCTACCCTTATTGACCCTTCAGCTTTGGGCCCTGTATCCCAAAAAATCATTAGAGGCAGTTAAATCAGGCCGAGGTCCAATATCACTGGCTCATTAACCAAGAATCTACCTATTATTCTTCACCGCCGTCCGTAGCACAAATGACGGGTAAGATTCCCAAAGCGGGTACAACCTAAGACAGGATATGGAGAGGCTGCATGGTGGATTACATTCATAGTACCCAAAGACGGGTAATATCACTCTGCATTCAGTCAACCTAAGACAGGGACCAAACCATTGATGTTCGTATCCCCATGATGGGTAAGACTGAATCTGCAAGAGCAGGCAACCTAAGACAGGGGCTATGTTTTTCCGCCATACAAAAAACAA
>CAUYPK010051672.1:0-19160 GCA_963574355.1 Loris lydekkerianus | reverse complement strand
TTATGTGTTTAATATATTATTGTTAAAATTATATGCTTTTGTGTGTTTGTCTGTTTTGGCAGGTCACTGTGTGGTGTGGCTCTCTGACTCTCACAGTTTAAAATTTTGGCTCTTTGTGTCGAACTTGTTCGCCACCCCTGCTCTTAAGGAATGACTACAAATGGTCATTGAGGGAGGATCTTTTTGGAGTGATGGGAATGCTTTAAAATTGGATGATGGTTGACGGTTGCACACATTTGTACATTTACTAAAACTGTGACCTACACAGACGAGTGAATTATTTAGTAGGTGAATCACATTATCAGTAAAGCAGTTTTAAAAATCCTTTCTCCTTTCTCTTACCTAAAGTCTGGGCTATCTGTGCTGGTGGAAAAAGGACTTGGAGACAGCGATTTAAGTAAGGAACAAGGTCTTCCAGAAAGACAGTGCAGAACTGGACAAAGAGCTCTTGCTCCCCATTGCTGAAGGCAGCCTCTTCAGCTCGATGGAAAGCCAAGATTACTTTGGTTACCTAAGAGACAAGGGAACCACAGTCAATCACTGGGGAGTCTATCACTGTCAGCAGTGCATAAAACTAAGCAAAACCATGCATGCAGCTTGCAAGTTTTCATGAACAAAGGAACTTCAAACAATACATTATATTGCTATCTTATTTACACTCAGATTGTGGTCAATCTCCACTTGACTGATATATCTCTAACCCAACTTTTTCTTTTTTTTTTTGCAGTTTTTGGCCGGGGCCAGGTTTGAACCTGCCACCTCTGGTATATGGGGCCAGCGCCCTACTCT
Source organism: Loris lydekkerianus (assembly GCA_963574355.1). Lineage (NCBI taxonomy): Eukaryota > Metazoa > Chordata > Mammalia > Primates > Lorisidae > Loris > Loris lydekkerianus. The sequence goes on along the minus strand of CAUYPK010051672.1, from coordinate 18,371 downwards.
TTTAAGCCACAAGCACCACCCAACTTTTTTTTTTTTTTTGAGACAGAGTCTCACTATGTTACCCTTAGTAGAGTGCCGTGGTGTCACAGCTCACAACCTCCAACTCTTGGGCTTAAGTGATTCTCTTGCCTCAGCCTCCCAAGTAGTTGGGACTATAGGTGCCTTCCACAACACCAGCTATTTTTTGGTTGTAGTTGTCATTGTTGTTCAGCAGGCCTGGGCCGGGCTCCAACCCACCAGCTTCGGTGTATGTGGCTGGCACCCTACTCACTGAGCTACAGGTGCTGAGCCCTGACCCAACCCAACTTCTTTCGTTACTGGGGTATAGTTTCTAGTTCCAATGGAGGAGCATCGTGAAATTCTACAGAAATACAGTTTTTGACTCCTATGGTAGATCAACTAGAATTGTGTTGGGTCCAGGAAAATGCAGCAAAACCATACAGGTTTCTACTGAATGAGGCCTCTGAGGCTCGAAAAAGCTAGAACCACTAGAAAATTAAAAATCAAGAAGACAGCTAGGAAATGGAGGTTCCATAAAAAAACAACAACAACCTAGCTGACATTACAAACCGGTGGCACAATGACAGGGTTAAGAACAAGGACTGAGAGTTAAGACATTTCCTAGGTTCAGGTACCAGCCCTGCACTTGTTTCTGTGACTTCCAACTGACTAGTTAAGCCCTCTGTGCCTCAGTTTCCTGATCTATAAAATAAGACCAGAAATAGGACCTAACTCATAAGAGTTGTGAGGCTTAAGTCTTAACATGTGTAAAGTATGATGAATGCTACCCACCATAGAGTAAACACTATATGTTTGCTGACTGTTATTTGAATTTCATTGACTCCAAAAAAGTCATTGTCATTCTTTCTTACTGTAACAGCACACTAACAAAGATTTTGTTCAAGTTAAAACTGCCTCCTGGCTGACAGCAATTATAATGTGCCATTTATTGTTAAGGAGCATCATCACAATACCTATGATGGAGAAAGCAAAGATATAACTGTGTAAAAACTGTGTACCATATTAGGATATTATTATTGTTGTTATTACTTGTCAAGTAGAATTCTAAAATGGCTCTCATGATTCCCACCCCAGTATCCACTCCTTTGTGGAGTCTTGACTCCTTGAGTGTGGGCAGAATCTGAGACTTGCTTCTAACTAACAGAATACAGCAAAGGTGAAGGATTTTGCAGATGTAATTGAAGTCCTAAGCAGCTGACCAAATTAACCAAAGGGATCATCCTGGTTGAGTCTGACTGAATCAGATGAATCTTTGAAAAGAGGCTGCTTAAGAGACTGGAGCACAAAAAATGTTCCTGGGATCTTGAGGAAGCATACGGCCTTGCTGTGAACTGTTTATTGGGGGATGGCCTCTAGGAGCTGAGGCCTTCAGTTCTGCAATTGCAAGGAACCAAAAACTTGCCAACCTGAATGAGTCTGAAAGGGAGCCGCAGGCTCTAGATGAGACCCACTCAGCCAGCACTTTGACTGCAACTCTCCCCTCAAGCAGAGGACCTGGCTGTGCTATGCCCTGGAATCCTGACCCACAGAAACTAGGAGATAATAAAAGTGTTGTTGCAAGCTGCTAAGTTGGTCGAATTTGTTATGCAGCAATAGAAAATGCATTACTGGGAGGCCAGGGCAGGGGTTTGCTTGCGCTCATGACTTCGAAACCAGCCTGAGCAAAAGTGAGACCCCCATCTCTACAAAAATAGAAAAACTGAGGCAAGAGGATTGCTTGAGCCCACGGTGGAGGTTGCGGTGAGCTATGATGCCAGGGCACTCTACCCAGAGTGACAGGTTGAGATTCCATCCCCAAAAAAAGCAAAACAAAACTAGGAGACAAGAAAATGTATTACTGAATCATGACTACAGGTGAGCCGCTTCATCAGTTGTTTTAGGTACCGTTAAGGGAGGACTAACCAGAGCTTCTCAACCAGAGAATCCTCTAAAACCACACTACACCTCTCCAAGTCACCAGGTACCACTGTCATATAGACTGACTCATTATGAAAGTCTGGCTGCCTGGTACCAAACAAATCCCAAGGGAGTAGAAAGCCAACAGAGTGCACGTACCTTGGCAAGGGCATCTTCTAAGGTCCCAGTCACGTCCTGTGCCAGGGCCATAGGGCAGCAGAGGCGCAGATCATTGAAAGCAACCAGAATATTGTTCAAGAAGCAGGCCAGGGGTGGGAAGTCTAAGAGCACCATTGGCGGCTGTAGTGTCCCTGGCTGGGCAGCTGGCACAGCAGCAGGGATAGTACTGCTGCCTAGGATGGCTGGAGTTGAGATGAGAGTATAGGAGCTCATCTCATCCTGGAATTTCTCCACTGCTTCCTGAATTGCTTTCTGGAAAGTGCTGATGGCCACCCGCTGGAAAACGGGTGCTAACTGGCCCCGGAAATCAGCCCCCACCCGGCTGAAGGACAGCCCAAAGTACATGCACTGGCCCAGCAGAGAGTCTAGGCGGCTGCCTATCCCCCGGTTAAGGTCAGCCTCCAGCACCTGCAGGAACTGTGAGACTTTCTGCAGCACCCAGCCATGGAAGATGGCGCTTTCATTCACAGTGTGCTCCCCCACAGCAGGCGGAAGCAGGGGGTCTTCATCTGAGAAAATGGCACGGTACTGGGTGATGATATCAAAGAGATGGACACGGCAGGCCTCAATGGTTTTGGTGATATGGAAATAGGGATCGTCGCTGGGGATGGCAGTCAGGATGGAACGGAGCCAAGCATCTCGGGCCTGAAGAAACTTCACTCTCAGCTCAGCCTCGGTGAAGACGTCCATGCGCCGCAGATAGCCAATGACGCGGAGGCAGGCGGGGAGCTGGACGTTGGTTCTCAGTTGCTGGATCAGCTGGCTCAGCATCAGCTGCATGGACTGGCGCACTTCGTTCACAATGCCCTGAGACACAGGGAGAGAGTCACACGTGCTGGGACAGACATTCTGGAACCCATTCCACTAACCCTGAATACTGCAGAACAACATTCCCCCAGCTCTTCTGAAATACACACTTCCTATTGCTGATGCCTGCAGTTCACCAACAAAGATCTGGTCTGGCTAACTTCTTAATTCTTTTTATTTATTTTTTAAGAAACAGGGTCCATGTTGCTCAGGTTGGACTTGAACCTGGGCTCAATCAATCCTCCCACTTCAGCCTCCCAAATATAAACCTTCCAATGATGTCCCCTTGCAATCTATAAAATCCAACTGTACCATGGCCACCCAGACCCTGCCTGGTTCTCCAACTTCAGCTGCTTCCCTGTACTCTCCCATTACTTACTACAATCCAGTACACCACTGCCTTTGCATCCACCTTCAGCTTCTTCCCACCTCAGCGCTCTGCACTTGTTTTTCCCACTTTCTGGTTTGTTCTTTCCCCAGATCTTTGCTGGGTGGCTCCTTCTCATTATATAGGTCTCAGCTTAAATGTTACCTCTCCATTTACCGACTCTTCTACCTAAAGAAACCTACCCTAGTCTCTCTCTACTGCATTCCCTGGTTTATTTTCTTCAGACACCACCACTATCTGAAATAAATAATAAATATTCTTAATTTATTTGTCAATTATCAGACTTCCCACTAGCGTGTAAGCTTGATGAAAGCCAGGGAGTTGTCTGCTCTGTTCACACTGTATCCCTAGCACCTAGAACAGTACTTGGCACATGATTAATACATTATATTTTAAATGAATGAACGAATGCTTGCTGTTCAAACCTGCCTGGCTGGCAGAAATTGATGTAAAATAAGCAAGAGTTCCTACCTAAAGGTTCAGTCCTGATCACAGAATAAATGACTGTAAGAACATCAGTTCAAGTCCTCTCTGGGTAAGTGGCTACCTGGATGACAGGGATGGAAGAGTATTTTCTTTCCAGTCGGCGTACATAAGCTGCAAGCTCTAGGGCCTCTTCATAATAGCTGTTCCGGACACAAGTGTCCATTAGTTGAGGAATCTCCAATATTTCCAAGATTTCTGTGTGCCGATTTAGTGTCAAGGTGTTCATCCGGCGGTTGGAGCTGATCTCCTCGGCTTCCTTCACAAAGTTCCTAGTAACAATCAGGAGAACATTGGTCCCTCACTGCTCTGTGCCTAAACCTTAGCTACAGTTACCAACCACACCACCAAGCTGGATAATGTGATATAATCCTCACACCATATTTATGACTTAAGTGAGAAACACTTCAGCCAACCTTTAATCCAAGAGAGGTTAAGCAATCTGTCCAAAAACACAACTCTCTGGGAGGCCAAGGTGGGTGGATCATTTGAGCTCAGGAGTTCAAGACCAGTCTGAGCAAGAGTGAGACCATGTCTCTTAAAAAAAAAAAAAAAAAAAAAAATAGCCGGGCATTGTGGTGGGTGCCTGTAGTCCCAGCTACTTGGGAGGCTGAGGCAAGAGAATCACTTGAGCCCAAGAGTTTGAGGTTGCTGTCAGCTGTGACTCCACAGCACTCTACCAAGGGCAACAAAATGAGACTCTGCATAAAAAAAAAAAAAAAAAGAAAGCAAAGAAAAAGAAAAGAAAGAAAGAAAGAGAGAGAAAAAGAAAGGCTGGGAAAACTGTGTGGAGATAACCCAAAGAACTTAAAGTAGACCTACCATTTGATCAAGTAATCCCACTGCTGGGTGTATACCCAAAGGAAAAAAGGTCATGTTATGAAAAGGACACCTGCACTGGAATGTTTATAGCAGCACAATTCACAATCACAAAGATGTGGAAACAACTCAAGTGCCCACTGATACATGAATGGATTAATAAAACGTGGTATATTCATACTATAGAATACTATTCAGCCATTAAAAAATGGCAATCTAGTATCTTTTGGATAATCTGGAGAAAACTAGAAACCATTTTTCTTTTTCTTTTTTTTTTTTTTTTTTTTTGACAGAGCCTCAAGCTGTCGCCCTGGGTAGAGTGCTGGGGGAATCACAGCTCACAGCAACCTCCAACTCCTGGGCTCAAGCGATTCTTCTGCCTCTGCCTTCCAAGTAGCTGGGATTACAAGGCGCCTGCCACAACGCCTGGCTATTTTTTGGTTGCAGCTGTCATTGTTTGGCAGGCCTGGGCTGGATTCGAACGGCCAGTTCAGGCGTATGTGGCTGGCGCCTTAGCCGCTTGAGCCACAGGTGCTGAGCCGAAAAAAATTTTTAAAGGCTGGCAGCATTTGCTGTCTAAGCTAAACATATCTTGCTTTTTCTCTATAAACTGCTTTTCCTCAATAAACTTTGTTTCACGCTTGCAAAAATGGGGAGAAAGAAAGGCTGGAAGGCGTTGAAAAAATGGACTAAGGTAGCTCAAAATGAGTTTTGGTTTTTTGTTTTTTTTTTTAAATAATCTTTGATGCCCTCAAATGGCAGAATTTGCTTGTTACTCTTCCATCAAATAAAGCCGCAGATGACCTCCAGTCCGAGCTGTTATACATACATGAATGTGCACACATATTAAGCGGACATTCATAGAGTGTTACCTATGTCAGACCCCAGAATAAGTGCTTTGCACGGATGCTCTTTATTGAGTTACTCACAACAGCCCTACAAGGAAGGGACGTACTCCTGGGTTCCAATTCTGTCTTCGAAACTTACTACCTGCACCCTTAGACAAGTCACTAACCTTTCTGGGTCTCAACTTGTCACATGCAAAATGGGAATAACTCGAACGGCGGTTGTGAGGATTCGTAAAGCGCTCAGCGGAGAGCCCGGCACACGGCAAACCCTATGTTAAGTGTTAGCTATTTCTATTATCGTTAAGGGTCAACCCATTACAGTTAAAAGCCCCTTTATTGGTGTGAATTTCTTCCCCGTGGGAGATCTCATCCCACCTGTACCCAGGTGGAATAAAGCCATTTTAATTCGGGGGGAAAAGCCCCTTTATTGCCCAGCCCACCGCACCTGCAGCTCTGCTGGAAACTGGGCAACCGGTCGAGCAGGCGGCCGAGCGACGCCTCCACGTCTCCAAACAGGCGGTGGATGCGCTCAGTGCACTCGGCGCCGCGGATGAAGGTCTTGTAGTTGGCGAAGGCCAAATCGCGCGTCTGCTGCAGCAGCTGCGCCCGCTCCTCGGCCAGGCGCTCGGGCTCCCGCCGAAGCCGCTCCAGCCCCGACCCGCTCAACTCCCGGAGGTAGCGGCCCACATCGGGCCGCTCTCGCCACTGAGCCTCGGGGAAGCGGTCCCGGAAGAGAGACGCCAGGAGCCCTTCATCTTCCACTTCCCCGAGAGCCGCTGCCGTGGCAGCAGCGGTGGTCGGGGCCGTAGCCGGGGTTGGGACTGTCGCCGCCGCGGCCATCTTCCCCGACGCAGTGCCAATCCCCCTCCAAACCGGTGAGGGCGCTGCCTTAGAACCTGGAACCGGAAGAAGATGGAAGCTCATTTCCGGTCTCGGTGGGTTTTGGTTTTTTTCTTCTTTCCCGCGGTCCTCCGGCCGGGGAGGCGCTAGAGCGAGGAACAAAGGGACTGGGGCTGGAGAGGCAGGCTTTGGGGTGGCCAGGGAGCAGCTGGCGGCCGACTTCCGTCTCCGGCTACCGAGGCACGAGGATCCGGTGCCCCAACCCAGCTAGAAAATGCGGCCTTTGACTGAAGAGGAGACCCGTGTAATGTTTGAGAAGATCGCGAAATAGTAGGAGCGCTCGGGGCGGCGGAGGGGATGTGTGTGTTGGGGAAAGAGCCGGGTGGCGGTCGCGGTATGGGGACGAGCCCGTTCAGGCGCAGCCCACAGCCCTCCTCTTGTCCTCAGCATCGGGGAGAATCTTCAGCTGCTGGTCGACAGGCCCGACGGCACCTACTGTTTCCGGCTGCACAACGACCGGGTGTACTACGCGAGGTGAGGCGGGGCCGGGCAGGCGGCGGGCTCCGCTGGCCTGAGTCCCGCCAGCCCCCTCATTTGCCACCTTGACCCCCTCCGTTTAGCGAGAAGGTTCTGAAACTGGCCGCCAATGTCTCTGGAGAGAAGCTGGTGTCTCTGGGGACCTGCTTCGGAAAGTTCACGAAGACACACAGGTTTCGGTTGCATGTCACGGCCCTGGATTACCTTGCACCCTATGCCAAGGTCTGTGGGGACGAAGTCAAGGAAGAGGGCCCATCAGAACGCAGGTCACTGGGAGGCTTTTATTTCCCGAGCCCCTGACGGCGCCTGGGTTAGTGCCAGAACCGGGAGCTTTTCGGAGGTCTTGGGCCTGCTTGGGCGTGGGGTGGGTGTGCCGCGCGGCTGTGTCGCCCTAGTCGTCGTCGGCAAAGTAGAGAAGCCGGTGCAGCTCAAGCAAAAAGCATATAAATGCTTGTGATGAGGATGATATTGGGGGGTCCATAAAAAGAATTGTTTGTCCATGGGAGAAGCTGCTTGTAGAGTTGAGGAAAGAATTTTCTGTTTAGGGGATGAACAGTTTAGAGGAAACATGCGTTTCTTTTCCTTAGAATTAATCCTAAAGCCAGCAGCCAGCTTATTTGTAGGGATATGCCTATTAGTTTTTTGGTGTATTTTGATTTTAATTCCCTCCTTTTTTTTTTTTTTTTTAATAGTATAAAGTGTGGATAAAGCCTGGAGCAGAGCAGTCCTTCCTGTATGGGAACCATGTGTTAAAATCAGGTCTGGGTCGAATCACTGAAAATACTTCCCAGTACCAGGGAGTGGTGGTGTACTCCATGGCAGACATCCCTTTGGTGAGTAGAGATACTTTATGGTTCAAGGATATAATTCCTTTTTTTTCTTTTATTAGAGACAGAGTCTCACTTTATCACCTTCAGTAGAGTGCTGTGGCATCACAGCTCACAGCAACCTCCAGCTCTTGGGCTTAGGCGATTCTCTCGCCTCAGCCTCCAGAGTAGCTGGGACTACAGGCATTGCCCACAATGCCTGGCTATTTTTTGTTGTTGTTGCAGTTTGGCCTGACTGGGTTTGAACCTGCCACCCTTGGTATATGGGGGAGGCGCCCTACCCTCACTGAGCCACAGGCACAGCCCGAAGGGTATACTTTCCATCTCTGGGCTTGAGAGACTAAATTCTCAGTATCTGAGCTCAACTCCTGAGCTGCTGTGTTTTGTCTTTATTTCCAGCCCTTGGTTTGGGCATATTGAATGCCTTGAGTGAATTAGTGTCTCTTTTTTTGAATCCCAGGGTTTTGGGGTGGCAGCAAAATCAACACAAGACTGCAGGAAAGTAGACCCGATGGCAATTGTGGTATTTCATCAAGCAGACATTGGGGAATATGTGCGACATGAAGAGACGTTAACTTAAAAAGAAGTCATTACAAGGACTTTACAGCTGGCTGTGTGGAAGGGCCAAGCTTTGTTTCCTGTGTTTGTGTAGACTACACCATCATGTTGAATTTTGTGAACACTGTGACATCTTCAGGGACTTCTTAGGTTAACATTCTGTCACTGTCAAATGCAAGCTAGATTCTTATATAGAAATGGCTCAAAATGGGATCTTGTGTTTGTGACTAGTATACTCTGTTTAATACGTGTTAGAATCAGTGGGCTTCTTGTTCTGAGTAACAGATTCTGAATCTTTGGAACTGAGGACAAAAATAGCTTATTATTGTTATCTGTGATAACACTTTGTTTTCTAAACTTCTGATAAGAACACATGGATTTTCTCTGTTATTTATTAATATCATGAAAAGTAGATATTGCCATATCTGACTAGGAAATATATGGTATTTTACAAATGGAAATTTTTAAAAATACTAAGCAATTCATCTTTTTTTTTTTTTTGCAGTTTTTGGCTGGAGCCTGGTTTGAACCCGCCACCTCCAGTCTGTGGAGCTGGTGACCTACTCCTTGAGCTACAGGCACTGTCCCTTTTTTTTTTTTTTTTTTTGAGACAGAGTCTCATGGTAGAGTGCTGTGACATCACACCTCACAGCAACTTCAAACTTTTGGGCTTAAGCAATTCTCTTGCCTCAGCCTCCCAAGTAGCTGGGACTACAGGCACCTGACACAACACCCAGTTTTTTTTTTTTGGTTTTTTTTTTTTTTTTTTGCAGTTTTTGGCCAGGGCTGGATTTGAACCCCCCACCTCCTGCATGTGGGGCCAGCGCCCTACTCCGTTGAGCCACAGGCGCACCCCCAGCTATTTTTTTTTTTAGAGATGGGGGTTTCACTCTTGCTCAGGCTGGTGTCGAACTCCTGAGCTGAAGCATTCCACCTGTCTCAGCTTCCCAAGTGCTGTAATTATAGGTGTGAGCCACCATACCTGGCCAATTCATCCTCCCACCTTTTTTTTGAGGCAGAGTCTCAGTCACCTTGGGGTTGAGTGTTGTGGTGCCACAGCTTACAACAACCTCAAACTCTTGGGCTCAAGTGATCCTCTTGCCTTAGCCTTCCGAGTAGCTGGGACTACAGGCCCCCATCATAAAGCCTCACTGTGTTTTCTTTTTTTAGTAGAGATGGGTCAGGCTCTTGCTCAGGATGGTTTCTAACTCCTGAACTCAAGGGATCATTCCTCCTTGGCCTCCCAGAGTGCAATGATTACAGGCATGAGCCACCGTTCCTGGTTCATCCAGGTATTCTGTACGTTAAATGCTATGTGATGTGGAAGAAAAATGGGTTCAGACCCCAGTTCTACCACCTTACCAGTGATGGGCTTGGATGAGTCATTGAGCTTTAATAACCTTTATTTTCTTTTTCTGTTTTTAAAAAACAATTAAAAATACAGCTTTATCCATCTACCTAAAAATAGTTTTTAGAATTGGAAATCATGGTTTGTAAAGCATCAAGTATAGTGGCTGGGAAATGATAAGTGTTACAAAATGATAGTTGTTTTTATATTGCATATATTATGTATTTCTGTTACTAAGTATTGGCTTTTATGAGTATAATTTGCTTATGTAACCTTGTTTTTTACAAGTTATTTTCTCACTCTTCCTTTTCTTGAATGGGATGACCCCAGGCTAAAATTTTGATTTTATCAAAAATAATTTGACTGGACTACATTAAAAGTCCTAATCAGGGGACTGAAATAAAAATTTAGCTGCTTCTTCCTTTCCCAAGCTCCCTAAAATTATTTTAGCATTGTAAAAATATTTTTTAAATCAGTAACGTTTTATAGACAAAAACTATTCAAGAAAAGTTTTACTCTAAAGGTGACATCTCTAAAAAGAAAATATTTTCAACTACAAAAAGGCATTCTACCAACTCCTGCTTTTATGTACAAACAAACTTCATTTTGACCCATCTTTTTAAACTCTTCTCTCTTCTAAGATTTTCTGTTAATACCTAAGTAGATTCTATGAATGTTAAGGGCCTGCTACATGATGAACAGTATTTTTTTTTCCTTTTTTATTTTTTATTTTTTTTGAGACAGAGTCTTCACTATGTCGCCCTAGGTAGAGTGCCACGGTGTCACAGCTCACAGCAACCTCAAATGCTTAAGCTTGGGCTTAAGCAATTCTCCTAAGTAGCTGGGACTACGGGTGTCCACCACAACGCCTGGCTATTTTTGGAGGGGTGGGGGGATGGAGGGGGCTGTAGTTGTCACTGTTTGGCAGGCCTGGGCTGGATTTGAACCTGCCAGCTCTGGTGCACGTGGCTGATGCCCTAGCTGCTGAGCTACATGCACCAAGCCAGATGAACAGTATTTTGATATTAGAATTTAATATGTACCTTAGAAATAGCCAGCTCCCGAACATTTTTTTGTTATTTATTGCTATTTTCTTCGTACAGGATTTAAATAAACTAAAATATTAACAAGGAAGATTTTTTTTCCCCATGACTTTACAAAGCTGATTTGACCAAAATTTTGACTAAGTTTCTGCAGGGAAGACAAGAGCCGGGGAGCTGTTATGCACCTTGCTTAGCACCTTGGCTTCTTCGTGTCTGTAGTTGTTGGATCATTGAAAAGACGCTTCAAGAAATACAGCTGCAGGATCCCAGAAAGAATAATTACAAGGGTTTGGGCTGTTGACCACCAGTTGACATAGTTATAATTTGACTGGAGAAGAAAAAAGTCAGCCATTTTTCTCATCCGGGCAAAGTTGTAGTAGCGCCACATGTGAAAGATATTGTTCTGCACCTTTCGTGTACTCTGCTGTGGGAGAGAAAATGGATTTTTTTTTTTCCTCCTTCCGCCATGCAGCCTCAATTGCATGCTCACCAGCACCACCCAAGTTATCTGTAAACTGAATAATTTACTCATAACATTTTAAGATACATAATACAGTTGATGAGTACTGTTACTGTATTTGAAAAATGGTCTGCCCATTAGTGTTTTTTTCTTTTTCTTTTTTTTAACCCTCTCATTGGTACTAGGGTGGAACTTTTTCTAGTTTTTTTGGTTTGTTTTTTGAGACAGAGCTCACCTTGTCACTGTTGGTAGAGTGCTGTGGCATCAAAGCTCACAGCAACCTCAAACTCTTTGGCTCAAGTGATCCTCTTGCCTCAGCCCCCCAAGTAGCTGGTATTACAGGGCGCCTGTCACAATGCCTGGCTATTTTTTAGAGGTCTTGCTCTGGCTCAGACCCATCTTTAATTGCTGAGCTCAAGCAATCCACCCACCTCAGCCTGCCAGAGTGCTAAGGTTACATACAGTTGTGAGCCACTGCGCCCCGCTTTTGTTTTTTTTTTTTGTTTTTTTTTTTTTGAGACAGAGTCTCACTTTGTTGCCTGGATAGAGTGCTGTGGTTTCATAGATTAGAGCAACCTTAAATTCCTGGGATTCAAGTGAAACTCAGGCCTCAGCCTCCCGAGTAGCTGGGACTGTGGGGGCCGTGGTAACACCAGGCTCATTTTTCTATTTTTAGTAGAGGCAGGGTCTCACTTTTGCTCAGGCTGGTCTGAAAACTGAGTTCAAGCAATCCACCTATGTCAGCCTCCCAGAGTGCTCACATTATAGGTATGAGCCACTGCAGCTGGCCAACTTTTTTTTTTTTTTTTTAATTTTTACATTGAAAAATTTTAGTGCTCCGACTATAGCATTAGATTTAGACATGTACGTAGCACTTTTTTTTTTTTTTTTTTTTTTTGACAGACTCTCACTTTGTTGCTCTCGGTAGAGTGCCATGGCATCACAGTTTAGTGGGCATCCTCAAACTTTAAACAGGGGGCCAATTCACTGTCCCTCAGACGGTTGGAGGACCGGACTACAGTTAAAAAAAAAACAACTATGAACAAATTCCTATGCACGCTGCACGTATCTTATTTTGAAGTAAAAAAACAAAACAGGAACAGATACAATCACACCGCCTCATGTGGCCTGCGGGCTGTAGTTTGAGGACCCCTGGCTTACAGCAACCTCAAACTCCTGGGCTCAAATAATTCTCTTGCCTCAGCCTCCCAAGTAGCTGGGACTATAGGTGCCCACCACAACACCTGGCTATTTTTAGAAATAAGGTTTCACACAGGCTGGTCTCAGAACTCATAAGCTCAGGTGATCACTCACCTTGGCCTCTCAGAGGGCTAGGATTACTGGTGTGAGCCATGGAGCCTGGTCCAAGCACATGATTTCTTATACTCTGTATATGTTAGACGACAAGGGTTTGCAAACTTCTAAGGTTTGCCAGCCATACTGTCTATTGCCAGTACTGAACTCTGTCATTGCAGCACAAAAAAACAGACATAGACAATACAAGGTCTAACAGTTAAGTTTGTGAACTCACTCTAGGAAAAATGCTGCATATCTCATTGCTGATTCTCACACTTCAAAGTAGTCTGCTTGGGAAGCTATGCACAGATGCCAGTGTCTAGTCCAACCTTCAAAGCAATTTTGGAACTCTTTCTGGAATGATTGTTGAGCTGTCATTGCACACAAAAACATGCAACATAGCTGGCATTTTGGCAGGTGCCTGTGGTCCCAGCTACTTGGGAGGCTGAGGCAAGAAAATCGCTTAAGCCCAGGAGTTTGAGGTTGCTGTGAGCTGTGATGCCACAGCTCCCTACTGAGGGTGATTTAATGAGACTGTCTCAAAAAAATTTTTTTTTAATTAAAATTCTTTTCCTTTTGCTGCTGTACTTTAGTCACAGAAGTTTTTTTATATAGAGTTTGTCATGCTGTCTTCCCTAAAGTTGTCTTAGATTAGGCCATCCTAGATGTGTTTGTGTTTTTAATGTGCCTGAGAAGTTACAAAATTAAAAATAGCTTCAGCCAATAATGGTGAGTATAAAAAGCCACCCTCACTCAGAGCCAACTCTTGGTACATACTATTGTTTGGCACTTTTGAGCAGTTTTTCAGAGCTAGCCAGTTATACCTTAAATAAAATTATATTACTGTTCAAAAAAAAAAAACATGTGGGCAGCACCTGTGGCTCAGTGAGTAGGGAGTAGGGCACCAGCCCCATATACAGAGGGTGGCGGGTTCAAACCTGGCCCCAGCCAAACTGCAACAAAAAAATAGCCAGGTGTTGTGGCAGGCACCTGTAGTCCCAGCTGCTTGGGAGGCTGAGGCAAGAGAATCATTTAAGCCCAAGAGTTTGAGGTTGCTGTGAGCCATGTGATGCCAAGGCACTCTACCGAGGGCAGTAAAGCGAGACTCTCTCTACAAAAAAAACACGCAACAATAAGGAACATCATTCAGTAAGACATTGCCACATAGTGCCACAAATATTCCTGTGAGACACTGATATACCAAGGTTTTCAAACCTTATTGAGTTGTTTGTACAGTGCTGCCAACATACTTGCCTGGTGGCAATTTGCAAACTTAATTGTCAGCTTCCCAAGGGGAGTGCTTTGAAGATGACCATAGTTATATTCAGCAATGAAATACATAATACTTTTTCCGGCAATGAGTTTGCAAATTTGTCAGACCATCTGCAAATAAAACTTCCTTATACAGAAATGGGCGGTGAGCTTTTATGCATCAAGGAGATTATCAAGAAAGTGAAAAGCCTGGTATGGTGGCTCACTCCTATAATCCTAGCCCTCTAAGAGGCCGAGGTGGGTGCATTGCTTGAGCTCAGGAGTTCAAGAACAGCCGGAGCAAGAGCAAGGCCCTGTCTTTAAAAAATAGCCCAGCATTGTGGCAGGTGTCTGTAATTCCAGCTACTTGGGAGGCTCAGGCAAGAGGACTGCTTGAACCCAGGAGTTTGAGGTTGCTGTGAGCTCTGACGTTCTGCTCTTGGCACTCTACCCAAGGCAACAGAATAAGATTGTCTCAAAAAAAAAGGAAAAATGTGAAAAGACATCCCACAAATTAGACTAAAATATCTTCAAATTTTTATGTCTGACAAAAGAACTTGTATCCAGAATATGTAAATACTACTACAACTCAACAATAAAAAAGACAACCTGATTTAAAAATGGGCAAAGGATATGAACAGACATTTCTGCAAAGAGATATACAGATGGCTTATATGCACACGAACAGATCCTTGACATTATTGTTAGGGAAATGCCACTCAAAACCACAAGACATCACTTCACAACCTCTAGGCTAGCTATCAAAAAAGTAACAAGTGTTGGCAAGGATATGGGAAAACTAGAATCCTTATATGCTGCTAGAGAGAGTTTAACATGATTTAGCCACTGTGGAGAACAGTGACTTCTAGGCATACAGAAATGAAAACATGTTAACACAACTTGTACACAAATGTTCACAGCAGATAGCCAAAAGGTGGAAACAACCCAAATGTCCATCAACCAAGGAAAGGGTAAATAAAATGTATACCCATATGATACAATATTATTTAGCAATAAAAAGAATTAAGTGCATAAAAGGAATTATATACTTTTAAAACTGATAATTTATATGCCATATACTTTTTTTTTTTTTTTTTTTTTTTCTGAGATAGAGTCTTACTTTGTTGCCCCTGGTAGAGTGCTGTAGCATCATAGCTCACAGCAACCTCAAACTCTTGGGCTCAAGCCATTCTCTTGCCTCAGCTTCTCAAGTAGCTGGGACTATAGGCGTCCACCACAATGCCTGGCTGCATACACTATTTTTTAAATTTTTTGTAGAGATGAGGGTCTTGTTTTTCCCAGGCTCATCTTGAACTCCTCCTGGCCTCAAGTGATCCTTCCACCTCAAGTACCCTTCCCTTGAGTACTGGGATTACAGGCTTGAGCCACCACGCCTGACATATATATCATTTTCAAGTGTACAAAATGTACAATTTACACAGCCATTGCAGTACATTGAGCTCCATAGAGACAGCACAGGAGCAAGTGAGAGCCGGACGGGCACTGGGCGACTCTGTGCCTCGCTGAGGACAAATAACTAAACATGGGCAAAGGAGATCCTAAGAAGCCAAGAGGCAAAATGTCATCATCTGCATTCTTTGTGCAAACTTGTTGGGAGGAACACAAGAAGAAGCACCCAGATGCTTCAGTCAACTTCTCAGAGTTTTTCTAAGAAGTGCTCAGAGAGAAGACCATGTCTGCTAAAGAGAAAGGAAAATGTGAAGATATGGCAAAGGCGGACAAGGCCTGTTATGAAAGAGAAATGAAAACCTATTTATCCCTCCTAAAAGGGAAACAAAAAAGAAGTTCAAGGATCCCAGTGCACCCAAGAGGCCTCCTTCAGCTTTTTTTTTTTTTTATTATTCTGTTCTGAGTATCACCCTAAAATCACAGGAGAACATCCGGCCTATCCATTGGTGATGCTGCAAAGCAGCTAGGAGAGATGTGGAATAACACTGCTGCAATGACAAGCAGCCTGATGAAAAGAAGGCTGCAGAGCTGAAGGAAAAATACGAAAAGGATATTGCTGCATACCGAGCTAAAAGGAAAACATGATGCAGTGAAAAAGGGGGTCGTCAAGGCTGAAAAAAGCAAGAAAAAGAAGGAAGAGGAAGAGAATGAGGAGGATGAAGAGGAGGAGGGTGAAGATGAAGATGATGAATAAGTTGGTTCTAGCGCAGTTCATTTTTTCTTGTCTATAAAGCATTTAATTCCCCTATACACAACTCACTCCTTTTAAAGAAAAAAATTGAAATGTAAGGCTGTGTAAGATTTGTTTTTAAACTGTACAGTGTCTTTTTTTGTATAGTTAACACACACCGAATGCCTCTTTAGATAGCTCTGTCCTGGTGCCATTTTCAATAGCCACTAACCTTGCCTGGTACAATCTGGGGGTTGTAAATTGGCATGGAAATTTAAAGCAGGTTCTTGTTGGTGCCCAGCACAAATTAATTATACATGGGGATGGTAGTTTTTTCATCTTCAGTTGTCTCTGATGCAGCTTATATGAAATAATTGTCGTTCTGTTGACTGAATACCACTCTGTAATTGCAAAAAAAGTTGCAGCTGTTTTGTTCACATTCTGAATGTTTCTAAGTAAATACAATTTAAAAAAATGTACAATTAAAAGTGTACTGTGTAGGGCAGCGCCTGTGCTTCAGTGGGAAGGGTGCTGGCCCCACATACCGAGGGTAGTGGGTTCAAATCCAACCCCGGCCAAACTGCAACCAAAAAATAGCTGGGTATTGTGGCGGGCGCCTATAGTCCCAGCTACTCAGGAGGCTGAGGCAAGAGAATCGCCTAAGCCCAGGAGTTGGAGGTTGCTGTGAGCTGTGACGCCAAAGCACTTTACTGAGGGTGATGAAGTGAGACTGTCTCTATAATACATAAATAAATAAATAAATAAATAAATAAATAAAAGTGTACCATGTAAAGTACTGATATGTATACTACAATGTGGATGAACTTTGAAAACATGCTAAGTAAAAGAAGCTATACATAAAAGGCCACCTACTGTATGATTCCATTTATGTGAAATGTACCATCCTGAAATGTACAGAACAGGCAAGTCTATAGAGACAGAAAGTAGAATAGTGATTACCAGGCCGGAGGGAGGTGTAGGTCATAGGGGAATGGTGAATAAGATGTACAGGGATTTGGGGAGGGTGTTGAAGCTGTAATGGAATAAGATGCTGGTGAAGGTTACACAACGTTGTACTAAAAATCACTGAACTGTCCTCTTTAAAATGGTGTAAGACAGGGCGGCGCCTGTGGCTCAAAGGGGTAGAGCACCAGCCCCATATGCCAGAGGTGGCGGGTTCAAACCCACGACCAAAAACTGCAAAAAAAAAAAAACAGGTGTAAGATATATATCAATTAAGAGGTGGGCTGGGTGCTGTGGCTCACACCTATAATCCTAACCCTCTGGGTGGCTGAGGCGGGTGGAGTCCTTGAGCTCAGTTGGACACCAGCCTGAGCAAGAGTGAAACCCTGTCTCTACTAAAAGTAGGAAAAAAACCTAGCTGGGCATGGTGCTGCAGCTATGAGCTATGACCAAGGTCAATAGAATGATAATCTGTCTCAAAAACAAAAGAAAAAAAGCAATGGGCCAGATTTGGCCGGTGGGCTGTATTTTGCCAACCCTGGAATAAACTAAGTGAGAAGTATCAAGAATGCCTAGTCATGAAAATTTATTAAAGATTCAAATCCAAAAAGAAAAAAAAAAAAAGATTCAAATCCTCTTCCCTGTTTGGTTTCTACCAAAGTGAACCCCCACTGAAATGGAATTATGTCCATAATTTATTTATTTATTTTTTATTTTATTTTATTTTTTTTTCAGTTTTTGGCTTGGGCTGGGTTTGAACCTGCCACCTCCGGCATATGGGGCCGGCGCCCTACCCCTTTGAGCCACAGGCGCTGCCCTGTTCCCATAATTTTAATCTTCTCTCCAAATTTAAAACCAATTTTTACAGATTTTTTTACCCACAAAACACTCCATTACCTCAATTGCATCCAAAGTATCATTCAGTTTTTTTCTTTCATTCTGTTTGTGGTCCATCTCCAGCCCCTCATAGAAGACTCCAAAGTTGAGGTACACTTGCACAGAACCAAAGTGATTTTGCTGATTGTTTAGACAAAGCTGATAAAAACCTGTAGGAAATTCCTAGGTCATTAGCAAGTCTCTGGTTTCCCAACCCTTTAAGGTTTCCCTAGAGTAGTGATTTTGTTTTGTTTTGTTTTGTTTTGAGACAGTCTCATTTTGTCACCCTCGGTAGAGTACGGTGATGTCATAGCTCACAGCAATCTTACACTCTGGGGCTCAGGTGATCCTCTTGCCTCAGCCTCCCAAGTAGCTGGGACTATAGATGCCTGCCACAACAACTGGCTATTTTTTAGAGACGGGGTCTCTGCTCTTGCTCAAGCTGGTCTCAAACTCCTGAGCTAAAGGATTTTTTGTTTTTTTGAGACAGAGTCTCACTTTGTCAACCTTGGTAGAGTGCTGTAGCATCATAGCTCACAGCAACCTCAAACTCTTAGGCTCAAGTGATCCTCTTGCTTCAGCCTCCTGAGTAGCTGGGACTACAGGCATAAGAGCACTGATTTTCAACCAATGTGCCATGAGAGGATCTTAGGCAGGGGTGGCGAACACAAAGAGCCAAAATTTTAAACTGTGAGAGTCAGAGAGCCACACCACGCAGTGACCTGCCAAAACAGACAAACACTCACACAAAAGCATATAATTTTAACAATAATATATTAAACACATAATA
>CAUYPK010051666.1:0-10930 GCA_963574355.1 Loris lydekkerianus | reverse complement strand
CCTTCCTTACTTTTGTTGGTTTAAAGCCTATTGTATGTGCAAATAGAATTGCAACACCTGCATTTTTCTGATTTCCATTTGCTTGAAATATAGATGACCATCCCTTCACCCTGAGTCTATATTTATCTTTTAAGGTAAGATGAGATTCTTGTATACAGCAGATATCTGGTCTGAGTTTTTGTATCCAGCCAGCCAAGTGTGCCTCTTTAGAGGACAGTTTAAGCCATTCACATTAATGGAGAATATTGATAAACCTCATAGAATTTGGGGTATTGAGGTTTTCTAAAGTCCAGTGGACATTTTTAATCCTTTTGCCACTGTGAAAATTGGAATTTGATCAAAAGTTTCTGAGTGAGTTTACTTTTGTGGTAGAGGATTGTGCTCGTCATTATAGAGGATAGGCCTGAGAATATCCCGGAGAGCTGTTTTAGTTATGGCAAATTTCTTCAACATGTGAATGTCATTAAATATTAATTTCTCCATCATAAATGACACTTAGTTTAGCTGGATACAGGATCCTGGTTTGGAAGTTATTTTGTTTCAGGAGATCAAAAGTTGATGACTACCCCTTCTTGCTTAAAAGGTTCCAGCAGAGAGATCTGCAGTCATTCTATTAATAATATTCTTCCCTTTGTAGGTCAGGGTTTTCTTACATATGGCTGCTTTCAGAATTTTCTCCTTCATTTTAAGTTTGGTGAAGTTAATTATAATGTGCCTAGGAGACATCTTATTCAGGTTGAGTCATGCTGGGGTTCTGAAACTGTCTGCTATCTGAACTTCAGAATCTCTTGGCATGTCTGGACAGTTCTCCTTCATAATCTCATGAAGAAGAGCCTCTGTGCTTTGCTAAGCAACTTCCTCACCTTCAGGGATTCCTATAAGGTTAATATTATTTTTCTTCAAATTATGCCAGATCTCTCTGAGAGAATGATCCTTTTTTGCTCTCCACTTCTCTTCTTCTTTGAGTACGTGGGAGTGTTCAAAAGCTTTGTCTTCAATGTCAGAAATCCTTTCTTGTGCTTGATCCATTCTGTTACTGAGGGATTCTATAATACTATACTTTTCAGATCTTTGAGGGATGCAAATAATTACCTCAATGTGTCAAAATCTTTGGTGATTTTGTGTTTGAATTCACTGAATTCTTAAGACAACTTTTGAAATGCTCCTTGAATTTCTAATTCCAACTTTACCTCCATTCTATTAATCTTATTTGCAATCTGAATTTTGAATTTGATTTCTGACATCTCAGCCATCTGTTTAGGAATGGGATTTTCAGTTATGTTCACCATGTCATTCCTTTGGGAAGTTGATCTACTCCGGTTATTCCAGTTACTGGAGTTTTTCCACTGATTCCACCCCATGATTATTTTACAGTTTGGCTAGATGAGCAGATAAAGTGAAGTTGTGTTGGGGTATTGCTTCTGGAGTAGTGATTAACCCACCCTTTGCCCAAGACCTGGGATTGGTGTCTGTATCTTTTCTCCTAGAGCTTTGAAAAGAATGTGTACAGTGCTACGGCCTCAGAAACTGGGGACCTGCCTGGTGTTGTGAGGCTAAGTGGCTGTCTTGTTTTCAGCAGGTCTCTGTCCTACCCAAGTGAATCAGTTACTCTGGGTTGAAGTCTCAGCTGTGGAGAAATACCAGCAATTGAGTCACCCTGCCCCCCATGGACAACAACTGGAAAAGGAAACTTAAACCTTCCCACAACCACACACCCAGGGTACTACTTTGGATAGTCCTCTGGTGATTGACCCAGTTCTAGAGGTCCAAATCAATTGTTCCAGTCAGCACTGATCTCAGGTGGGAGAGTTCATAAGGTCTCCAGCAACTAGATTGAAGGGGTCTGCTAGCATCTCAAGTATGACTTGCTCTAGTGCTCTGTGAGGTCAGAAGGACCCACCCAGAAAATGAATTAGTCTGGGAAGGTTGATGTATCCTTCCCCACCTTGGACCTCTGTTACACCCAGTCATTGGTACCCCCACAGGGCTGTGACCCAGTTGCTTCCAATGAGCAGGTGCTCCAGGGGTTTTCACCTGCCTGATTCGCAGGGAGATCTGTGTCTACTCAGCCAGGCCTGTATACTCTGCCACCATCCAGCAGGGGGAGGTGAGGTCTGACAATCTTGGGTGCTTAATGGGGTCTGGGATGGTTCACTCAGTTCTAGCCCCACCCCTGATCAATATTGCTGACAGAACAGAATAATCAGAACAATTTTGCAGAATTTGTTTCTGACCCAGCTGTATTCCTCTGCAGATCAGACATTCACAGAAATGTCTGAGTTGAGTTTGAGTTCACAGAAACTGCAACTCAGCCCCAGTGTGTGTTGCTGCCCAGAGCTGGCATATCTGTCTCTGCTGCAGTCTGTGTTGGGGAGGGCATGGTTAGAGCTCACATTCAGCTTTTTGTTTCTGCCCCTTCCCACCTGCGTTTGTTTCAGCTATGATCCCCTGAGGTCCGGGTGTGTCTTAGGCTCACTAAACCACTTCTTCTGCTCAGTCCCACCCTGGGAGTATGCCATCTCTGTGCACATGTATTCTAGTCCCCACCCCCACCCAGGCCGGTACTGCCTCAGGCATACTCTTTACTCACGGGGCCTGCATTTTCATCCCAGATCTATTCTGCCAGTGACTGCCACTGGAGAAGATGCCTGGCTTCTTCTAGTTGTCCAGAGAGCAGGGAGTGTCTCTTCAAAATATCCCCAGGGGTATGAGCCTTATTGCTCCTGCAGCTGCTGCTGCTGCTCTGTGCCATGGGGCATCACCTCTCCTTCTCCATCTCTGTCTCATTTCACCATCCTCTTCTTACTCCCATGCTGCAGAATGAGCACAGACCAGCAACAGCCCATGCCATGTCCACTCCTCTTGAGAAAATGCCCAAGAATTTGGACTCCATAGGGAACAAGCTTCCAGACCACAGGGTGAGAGTGGAGAGGAATGCTGGGAGTTCAGAATTGCAGGTAGAGAATATGTACAGTTTTATACAGTTTTATGACTGGCAGGAGAGTGCCATGACACATTTGTAAGTCTTCTCTAGGAAAGAAGTTCTGATTTTTAGAGGGTCTCTCCCATGGGATAAAATAGGAGGGGATCTGAACTTGCTTGCTTGTTTTTATAGAGTATACTGTGAGCCATTCTCATTGGGAAAGGGACTTCTGTCTGCTTGGCAATGAATTTTATACCTATTGTTTGTTTCCTTGGGGTTGCAACTCACCGCAGCAGGGTCAATGTGCGTTCTTCAACCTTCTGTCTTGGCTCAGCTCTAAACCATTGGCTTACTTGCTAAACTTCTGTCTACTTCTGGATGTGAGCATCTGTGGATAGCTAGCTCAAATTGGCCATCTTGCCTCTGCCCTATCACTAATATTTTTATGAAAGGAATTATACTATGATGTCACATAACCTCATGTTATTTTTAGAATGACATCACATATTTAAATAAATTTTCATTTCACTTGAATGTTTTAGGGCACAGTACATTATGTCAAGGACTGCCTTGTCCAATGATACTTCTACTTAAAATACATAGGCAATGCTATGTTTTGGGCCTCAGAAGTCCTGAGAAATGATAACTTTTCCTATTTTTGTATTTCATGGTGACATTTATTGACCATAACTTGTGGGTCTACCTGGTGTTCAAAAGCCACAATTGTTAGGGCAGGAATTGAAAGAAAAGGACATGAAAAGAAAGAGAATATAAAGATGAAATCATTTTACAACAAAGCAATAATATATTAGTATTATCACTCAAAAAATAGATTTAAAAAGCTATGCAATTATAGCTAACATCATACTTAATATTGAGGGAGTGAATGCATTCCCCTTAAGGCCAGGAGAAAGACAAGGATGCTTGTGCTTGTGCCAATTCTATTCAACATTGTATTGGAGGTTCTAGCTGGGGCAATTTGGTATAAAAAAGAAATGAAAGTTATCCACATGCTGGGAATGAGGGAGAAAAAAAATTTTGCATGTTATGATCATGTCTTTTATATGTATATAAAACTTTGAGGAATTCACTAAAAAACTGGATTCAATAAGATTGATGTAAAAATAATAATAAATAATCCAAAATGAAATTAAGAATAAATTTGGAATAAATAATCCAAAAATGAAATTAAGAAAACAATTCACATGTAAAAGAATGAAGTTGGAACCCTACTTTATACCATATACAAAAAACTAACCCAAAATGAAGCAAACACCTAAATCTAAGATCTAAAACCATAAAACTCTTAGAATAAGATATGATGCAAATCTTCATGACTTTGGATTAAGCAATGTTTTCTTAGATATGTCAAGAAAAAGAAAAATGCATAATCGAACTTAACCAAAATGGAAAACTTTTGTGTATCAAAGGATACTATCAAGAAAGTAAAAAGACAACCACAAAATGGGAGAAAATATTATAAAGCATGTACCTAACAAGGATGAATAACCTGAATATATGACTTCTACAATTCAAGAATAATAAAACAAACAATTTACAATGGACAAAGGAGTAAACATTTCTCCAAATAAGATACACAAATGGCCAATAAGCACATGACAAAGTACTCAGTATTAATAGTCATTAGCAAAATGAAACTAAAAACCATAATGAGATACTACTTCATACCAATTAAAATGGCTATAATCAGAAAGACATATAACACTAAATATTAGTGAGGATGTGCAGAAATTAGAACATCATACGCTGCTGTGGAAATGGTACAACTTCCTCAGAAAAATAGCCTGGCAGTTCCTCAGAATACTAAGGATAGAGTTATATGACCCAGCAATTCTACTCCTAGGTATATACTCAATGGATATAAAAACATAAGTCCACATAAAAATTTGTATTCAAATGTTCATAGTGGGGTTATCTGTAATAACTTAAAACTGGAAACAACCCAAATGTCCATAAACTGATCAACAAATAAATTAAATGTGGTATATAGTCACAAAATGAGATATTAATTAACAATAAAAAGAAATAAAATAAAAAGGAAGTACTTACACATGCTATGACATAGATCCATGTAGAAAACATTATGCATGTGAAAGAAGCACTTGAAAACCCCAATTAGCATGTAATTCTGTTTACATAAAATATCCAGAATAGGAAAATCAACAGATAGAAAGTAGATTAGTGGTTGCCTGTGGTTGGATTGGGGGTGGTAGGATGGGGAAATGGGAAATGACAGCAGTCACTAGACACAGGATTTCCTCATGGAGTGATGAAATGTTCTAAAATCGATTGTGATGGTGGCTGCACATCTCTGAATATACTAAAACCTACCCTGAATTGCATACTGTAAGTACATAAATTTTACCTCATAAAGCTATCATTTAAAAAGATGTAATGTGCATATGTGTGTGAATATTTTAATTTTGGTGATTAAATTTTATCTGTTTTTTTCTATGTCTGTCACAACAATCCATGTATTCACTTTAATGATTCACGTGTATGTCCATGACTACTGTCTCAGCTTCATAATGTGTAACAGACCAGATATACCTTCTGATGAACAAATACCTTTTATGAGATCCATATTTTTAGAATAGTAATTTAAAAGAAAAAAAGAAACAGAAACACCTAAAGTGTCTTTTTTCTTTTCAATTGAAGTCTTTACATGACCTTCAACAACACATTGCTTCTGCTGCCCCCTAGCAGCTTTACCCCCAGTATTTAATACATTTACTATAGGTTCATTTAATCAGATATGACATTATTAACTCTAGCATTACATTTATAATAATGCTCTACTATTTGGTAGCCACATAATTTGTTTGCTACCAAAAACCTGAATGTTAATTATAGTTAAATCCATGGCAACAGAGAAAACTTGATATTTCCATCATTTTGTACCTACCCCTTTTGAATCAATCACTCCAGGTTTGGCATTAAACTTCACTGTCTTCAATCGGGCACGTTCCTTTCTTTCCACCCTAAAGCAAATTGAAAATAAAGAGTCTATCACATGACAAGGCACTTATGATTAAGTTCTTTATTAAGAATGTCTCTTCTTTTTATCTGATAGCTCAAATAAAATGTGTTTTAAAATATTTCTCTTCCTTTGTTCTACATTTAAAAAAAAATCTCTGTACAAAGTCGCTAAGCTTTAACATGTCTTTTGAAATTTCTGTGTTACATGTACCAAGAGTCACAATATTTGGAAGAAACATAGATGAAGAAAAAACAGTATTTGTTATTTAAATGCTTAAGTAAATAAAAATCTATTTTAAGAAATCATAGTCCATGGAGGTTAATATCTAAAGTGGAAATTAAACAGGTGTTTCCTTATCTCTCCTCTCCTCCTCTTTTTCTTCTTTCTTTTTCCTTCCCTTCCCATTAAGAATACAAGTACATATAATTTCCCTCGATAACCAAACATGTTATATAATATAATCTTAAATTTTCCCCTTCCTTTACTGCCCGTCTCCTGTCTTCTCTGAAGATTTATCGCTTTTCCTGCCACTTCATTCATTTACTAAGCACTTATTGAGGCCTACTATTATATATTTTCAAGGAGCTGGAGAATAAAGAAAAAAATTCTGAAAGCATGACTGCAATGACCTCAGACCAATGTGCTGTTGGCAAGAGCAGAGACGTGAACAAAGGCTGAGACTGCTGTACAGTAAGACTATAGGGGACAGTGTGGGAGCACCTACATGGCTAAGAGGGTAAAATGGATGAGTAGAAAGTGTTGGAGTAGACGTCTTGGAGGAAGTGTCAATTTATTTGAGACTTGAAAGATGAAAAACAGCTTCTCAGTAGGAAAAGTTCATGGGGAATTCCCACAGGAGTAACACCACCTGCCTCCACCCCAGGATATGAGCAAGCTAAAAGACTGCACGAAGATTCTGGTGCATGGGACATACTAGAGAGGGAGGTGAGGCTAGCAACGTGGGGAGCCCCTTCCACACTAAGGACTAGAGTTTTGTCCTTGGGGAAAAGTTTCCCTGATTTTTTCAAGCCTTTTTAATTTGACATGATCATTTCTTCCTCTGAGCCACACAGCACTTATTTGTATATCTCTAGGTCATATAGTCTCTTGATTTCCTTGTGTTTATTTCTGCATTACATTATCACACATCACTCAATGACACAGCAATCCTCAATAAATAATTGTTGAACAACAGTAATGCTCACTGCATTGTTTCAATATGACTTTTTGCTTAAATATGGCTAGTTCTAATTTCAAAACTGGGGAAAGAAAAAAGAAAAAGAGGATAAAAACTCCCCGAACCTAAAGAAATTTAATGGTTTATGAAGTCTAAGCTATTCATAGATCAATAATTAACAGCATACTCTTTTCTAACTAAGAGCTGTTTTGCGTACCCAACTGAAACACGATGAAGATTGAGGTTTCTATAGTTACAGAATGGAGTTTCAGAATACATTTATTCCAGTGAGAGTACAATATTTGAGTGGACATAGTTGAACAAAATTTTAAAAATCTCACTTTAGATATTAAAGTGATGTGGGGATGTGTTCCACTGAGACGTTCTACTTTCACATGACGGGTATGGGGAGAGCTAGAAAGACACCAAGTGAGATGAGCTGCTGGTGGTAAAATTCTCACTGAAAAAAAATACCTACTCTGAGCTTTATCACTTTTTGTCAATTTTAACCAAGTACAAATGATAACTCATAGTCATCTCTTTAGATTCTTCTGAAACTATTCTTAGAGCCCCAACTTTATTCTTGCTTCTTTGCCTTAACTCAGCTAATGATGAAAACCACTAATTCATTCTATGATGCCAAAATCACTGTGGCATGCTGAGATGGTTATTTAATCAGGGCATGCAAATAAATTCTGCATAAAACCACAGAACTCATGCTGGTCCCAAAAAGACATAAGATTAGGCTGAACTCGGTGTTCAACCCTAAGACTGTTTGGACAGAGCATTCTAATTTGTTTCTTTCTGGTTTCTAAATTTATCCTCTTCTGTTTTCTTAAGAAATATTTCTATTAGGCCAATTTTAGCACTTCATCCCTTAAATCTTAAAAGAGTTGAAAAGAATATTATGTCAGATGTATGTATACACACAAATACACACAGACATTCTCAGCTACTATATGTTATGGTTTATTATTCATCTTCAAAAAGGTTAATAAAAAAGGTAATAAATAAAATAAACTCTTTTGAAGTTTTATAGAAGTGAAATGGTTTTAGTTCACTCTTGAAGGAAGCTGGAAAGTTTAGCTTCCTCTTTGGGTTGAAAATTTCATTATGATAATGATGATGTAAATGACAGCTGGAGCTTTGATATATAATTATTATGAAAGCCCCTTTGCATTTACATTCTCTCATTTGGTCCCAAAACAACCCAGTGTTGCAGGTATTATCTCAACAGAGACCTGAAGCTTGTCATCTTAGAAAGTGGTAGGAACAGAGCCTGAACACACATTCTCTAACAGCTACCTTCAGCTGCTCAGTTTGGAAAATAACATTCAAGGAGCTTCCGTGCATGCCTTGTCCAATGGGAATTCTCAATAGATATGAAATTGTGGTAGGTCATCCACATTTCAAAGCCCATACATATTCTTACAGTCTGGATCGAATATTTTACAAGTGACAATCACCCTCTCCTCCTTGTATCACTATCTCCCAATTGTCCTAAATTAAATAAATCAAGTATAACATTACTAAGGTAGTATCATATCATAACAAGCTGACCTCCAAATTCAGAATAAATTTGCTTTTAACACTGAAACCAGCTTAGCTAAATGTCTACTTGCAACACGTCATCACACATATTGAGTGGGTCTCTCTCCTTGGCATACCGGCAACTTCAGTTGTGCTTCCCATCACAGAGGCCTACACCTATTGCCCTTGGGGCTCTCTGCAAAGCTCTCTCCTCAGTAGCACTGGCTATGGCTTATCTTTTCTTCCTCATCTACCTCAAGCACTTCCTTTTGTCTATCTCTTCCTGGGATGCATGTGGATAGTTTACTGCTGATGTGAGAGTTAAGGAAACAGGGCTCTAAGTGATGTGTTCTCCCTCCCTCCCCCACCAGGCTCCAGACACTCAAATTCTGAAAAAAGGAAAACATTTGAAAGTGCTCTAAGTATTATAAGCTGTGTTAAGCACTTCACCTATATTATCTATAATCCAGGGATTAAAATGGGGCTGGCACGTAGTAGGTGCTTAATGAATCTTTGTTGACCAAATAGATGAACTGTTAAGGAAGCAACTATATTTTGACCTAAATGTGAAAAGGTCAGAGAGTTGAAATAATTGGCTGAAAAACAAGTGTTTCCTCTAAAAAATTGTAGGTGTCCTTTGGTAGAAATAAATATTAAGGTCCCAAGGCCTTTACCTAAATAAATGGTGGACTACCTGCATAGATAGACTGAATTGCAATGAGAACAACTGCCTTACTTTCCTCACACTTGGACCCAAGCAATTAATTAGATTGTTAACACAGAAATAATTCTCTCTACCCAAGTCTCGTCGCTGACCAAAATACTGAAAAGGATGAAAAAATTTGGGCAATCAATTATGACACTTTACATCTACAGAGAACTCCACATGGTCATGCTTTATTTAATGAGCCCAAATGTCTCCTTCTCTCTCTCCCCCATCTCCCATCTAGTATTTTCAGGTTCCAGCCAAACACATAATGGGTATTATGTGCTTAAAGCACTGGACAGGGGGAACATCATTTGTCTCTGGGAGTTCCTTTGCCTGGGCTCCATGGGCCCTGTTGGAAGGAGAATTGTAATGCCATCCACATGAGTGGCCATAGGCTTGCTGTGAAGATTAGGTAGGTTAGGTGAGTAAACCCTTATGTAATGTCAGTTACAAGCTGCCATCTGAGAGCCCAGGTAACCAGTCACTGGGGAGCAATGAATCAAGACTTGGATTAAGAGACTGTAGAGCAAATCCCAGCTTGGCCACTCATAAATTTTATAATTTCAGAAAAAAAAATTCTATGCTAAGAGCCCAGGTTTTGAAATTACACAAGCCTGGGTTTGAATTCCACCTCTGCTAATGACCAGGTCTTTGACATAAGGGAGTTATTCAGTCTGTGAGGATCTCTGGTTTCCTGTTGGTAAGATTAGAATAGCAACACAGACTTCAAAATATTATAGGAAATGTTAAATGGGATAATACAAGAAAACTGTTGAACAGTTTCTCATGTGTAGCAAGAACTCAGGACACAGAAGGCTGCTACTGAGATGATTATGATACTTTTTTTTTTTAAATTCTTTTTAAATGTTTATTTTCTAGATTTTATTTATTTATTTATTTATTTATTTATTCTTTATTTTTTATTGTTGGGGATTCATTGAGGGTACAATAAACCAGATTGCATTTTTAGGTAAAGTCCCTCTTACAGTCGTGTCTTGCACCCAAAAGGTGTGGCACACACCAAAGCCCCACTCCCCTCCCTCCTTCCCTCTCTTTGCTCTTCCTTTCTGATTTCATTTCTTTCTTTTCTTTTCTTTTTTTTTTTTTTAAGCAAGAACTCAACTTTATTGCGTCAAGCAGCCACTTATATAGAGCGTGGGGAAGGGGCAGGGAAAGAAGGCGGAGGATGAGGTGCGTGACAGGGTTGGGCCAATGGCATGGTACCATGTTGGCTGTATCTAGGTAGAGGCAGTTTCAGGCCGGGCCTTGCTGAGTCATTGCTACACAGAAGTAGCTCGATGGATCTACTTCTAGTCAGGCTCTGGAAGTTGCACTAGGCTCCGGAAGAGGCACATGGCAGGGCCCAACAATTCCCTCTTTTGTTTTTTGTATGGCAGATAAACATAGCCCCTGTTTTAGGTTGCCTGCTCTTGCAGTTTCAGTCTTACCTGTCATGGGGATACAAACATCAATGGTTTGGTCCCTGTCTTAGGTTGACAGAATGCAGAGTGATCTTACCCATCTTTGGGTACTATGAATGCAATCCACCCTGCAGCCTCTCCATATCCTGTCTTAGGTTGTCCCAGCTTT